>JAUCMU010039691.1:0-16801 GCA_032275025.1 Enteromius treurensis | reverse complement strand
ATCACTGTGTTTGTCTGAGTCCAGGATTTTGGTCAAGTGAGTGGCAACAGAATCAGCATATTGTGTAATCTGGATTTCAATGACATCATTTAGACAACTTACAATTGAAATTCAAAGGTTTGGGGTTGGTAAGACATTTAATGTTTTTGAAAGCCGTTCTACTTGCATTAATTTGATCAAATTACAGTAAAAACTGGAAAACGGTGAAATATTATTACAAGATTACCTGCGAGGGAGAGTCTGATGGATCGTCCTCCTTCACGATAGCTGGAGTATGTTTGGTGGGCACTTCATAGGTCATCACACTCCATCTGTGACACACACACACACACACATTCAGGAACAGCGAGACGAGTTTAATGAGGGTCAATCATTCCCTCATTCATTCATGTATTCAATCTCTCTGTCTCTCACCTGTCCAGCATCTTGGTTGTAGCTCTTTCCAGTTTCTCCAGTATCTGCAGCAGCTGAGCATCATCGTCACACAGTCCTCCCCAGCCCAGCACACGAGCCAGGTCATTTCCTGTGCCCAGCGGCAACACGCCCAGCTGGCACTGTTTGCACACACAACACAATGAAGACGTGACCCTACTGTATGTACAGTATACCACCGTTCAAACATTTTCAGGTCTGTAAAAAGCCCATGCTCACCAAGCATTTATTTGATCAAAAATAACAGTAAAACAGAAATTTTGTGAAATATTATTTTAATTATTTGAATATGCTGATTTTATACTAAAGAAACAGGCCTTATCATTAGTAATGAAGAAAACAGCTACTTTTTGGTGGAAATCATGATCATTTTTGTCTGCATTCTTTGATGAACAAAACATTTATTAAAAATAGAAATCTTTTGTGTATTTGTTTTGTTTCTTTTGGTTAATTTAATGCATTTTTTTTTTACGAAAACAAAACAAAAACCTAGAACATTTTAAATGGTAGTGGTCTATTTTTACATCCATACATGCTATTCTAAATAAAAGATTTAAAATGTACAAACTCCTTTTCTGGTTATTCTGACCTGTTTGTGCAGACTAAGTTTGTCCAGTTCAGAAAGAACCCAGCCCACGCTCCCATCTCCACCACACACCAGGATACGAAAGGTCTCAAACTTCTGGAAGAGACGAAGCCTGAATACACAAACAAAAATAAAAAACAACAAATATGGTTCAAAGTGCAAATTCACTTTGCCAACAAAATTGTATGATAAAACAAGTGAGGATGCTATTAAAAGTTTAAAAGCACATGTTAACTGAGAATGTTACAGTTATCAAATAAAAATGGTTTGGTTGTTGTAAAAGCTAAGCTACTGTGACTGATTCCTGACTTTTTTATTGCCTTGCATAGCCTTTTAATTGCTATTGCAGTGTGTGATAAGCGGGCGTTAACCTCACCCCAGCTGTGGGCCACCATTCATGAGGTCAAAGACCTGTGCTGGGTTTAATAGCTGCTTAAACCTGCGCAGGAACTTCACGCCCTGGTTGTCACCACTCTTACTGTTCACCAGCACCAATAGAGGACTCGAACAGGATGGACTGGTGGCTTTCCAGAAGCCTGCAGGGAGCAAGGGATGATGAAGAGGGACAACGGAGGGATTAGAGAGGGAGGAGAGAGAGTGGCAATGAGAGAAGGAAAGGAAAGGAGAAGAACTTGGGAGGGATGTCACGTTTGGAAATGTAACCAGCTCTCTTTAACAATGTCTCTGTTGTAAATGTAGCAGAAGATAATGGCAATACCTTTTTTTACATGTATCACGGCAGTACAATGATACCATTACTGTCATAATTATTTCAGAAAAATACCCAAACGACTGAATTCTACAGAGAACACTGTGCAACAATGTATTTGTTTCTGGTTTGAATCTAGGTAGGATCAGTCTCACTCTTTTTGAGTGATTTTATTTATTTCAGAAGAATATTCATTACAATAATTCAAAACAATTTAATACCTTTTAATATACAGTATGCCATAATATCTTAAACAGTATGTTGGGTTACATTTTTGGCTACATTTAACATAAAGAATAATCATTTTGTTCTTATGAAAGATCAATAAATAAATTAATACAATAATTATTGTTTTAATTTGTAAAATATTACAATTTAAAGTAACTGTTATCTATTCTAATAGATTCTAAAAAGAAAGATATTGCTCCAAGAAATCATTCTAATATGCTGATTGGGTGCTCAAGAAACATTTCTTCTTATTATCAAGGTTGAAAATGAAGCTGATAAATATTTTGGAGAAACCGTGATGCAGTTTTTGTTTAGGGTTCAAAGCAGCAGCATCAATTTGAAAATGATTTTTCATTTAGTTTTCTCAAACATGAATATTATATAGTATATTAAGTAATTAAATAACTACTGATTACAAATATTAACAATTAAATGACTTCAGAAAGTATATATTTCTTCAGATATATAATGGTGATGTCATAGTGAGGATTATACTTCAACTAAATAATGTAATTTGCAAGTCCATACACAAAAGCATATGACAATGTATACGAACGCTATGGACACAGCTGAGCTGATGCAGTTGCCAGGGCAACCCTTACCGTCAGAGTCGATGCTGTTAAGTGCAGTGGGTGGAATGATGGAGACCTTACTCTGACCCAGAGGACAAACCTTTCCCAATTGCTCCTTACAACTGTTATGCACCTACACACAAGCAATGAATAGACAGATACATCACTGGCTAGTCATACCTATCAGTGGAGACACACTAGGTACACACCTGCTTAAAAATGATGTCATAGTCTTTCCAGTAAGCTCTAGGCTTTTATGTGGTATCTGGATGTTATGGTTAAAACATTAGAATTGGGTGTAATGCTGTGGAGTATTGTGGGTGTAGGTGATATACACTGCACTGTGAACAGTTTAAAAAAATTGGGCAGGAAGGTGACGTACGATAGCTTTGCACCAGAGGCACCGCCAGTCCTGTAGTCGACGTACGCTACCACAGTTTCGATCACACACCACACACTTTGCGCTGACCGGCAGGTTCCCCTCCAGCCACTGGTGCGGCATTGACACCTGTACACACAAACACTCTAATTTAGTTACAGTACAGAATACCACTGAGACCAAAGATTCAAAAACCTCAAGGATTCTCTTACTCCTTCTTCATCTTCTATGATGTCATTTCCTATAGACGCCAGTGTGGTCCACTTACAGGTATTTGTGGATCGTACGGCACAGCGCTTGTGGGCTTTAAACTTGCACACTAACACACATAGAGAAAAGATGACAGTAAACAGATTGTCACTAGAAAGTGATAACAGGCTGAGGGCAATGTTCCTATTCACGACTTATTGATTACACTATAAGCAAACAATGTCATTGTTAGTTCTACGAGCAGAATAAATAGCATGTGAAAGTGTAAATGGCAAAGAAAGAGGAAATCCAAACAAACCGATTAAAAAAAATTGACAGAGAAAAAAAAGACAAAAATAATGAGAAACATGAAAAGCATAAACATGTTTATGTTTACCTTCACAAGAAAGACCGTGAGAGGTGACCCCCGGCAGAGCCTCTCGACACACGTTGCAGAAGGTGGGCCGGGCATGAGAGCAGGCGTACCAGTTATGCATCCCGGAGAAGTGCTCCATGTTAAACTGACTGGCCTGGGATCAGTACAATAGTATCAGTGTTATGACACTATAAATACATAACCAAGAAAATCTAGAGGAGTGATAGTTTTGAACCAGTTCTAAGTTTCAATATAATACATCAAGTTAAACTATATGACAATTAGAAAATACATTCTTCCAGTTCATATATATTTCAGATAATGTTTAATTTTTCAAGTAACGAAAATGACTTATACAATAATTTACACTTTAATTTTCCATCATTGTAAATATGTGATGTAGATATGAAAAAAAATTATCACATAAATTAATCCAATCTTAAAACACAGTGGGCTTTATCATTTAATGAACATAACATTATTTTAGTTATGCTGAGCTCTAAAACATTTTATTAGGTAGAAACTGTGTGTGGTGTGTCACAAGCTGCTGCTCGGAATAATTTACGAGTTAATACCGTTATTAAATTAAGAACTAAATTAAATTATTAGTCTCTTAAGAAAGGCATGAAACATTTTACAAATGACATGCTAACTCCTTTACATCAATATTTCACCTAACCACAATTACAATTGTAGCAATTACTTCTGTTGCTTTCGTTTATTGATCACCTAACCAAGAAATCCATGTGAAGAAACATCAAACTGTATAACGCGTAGCCGTCAAGGGCATCAATGCAAATTAACTGAACCTTTTTAAATGATTCTGGAGGGGTCAAAGGTGAAGTTTTAGATACCGACCTCATAAGTCTCCCATTTCTGTACAGACTTCAAAGCACTGATCCAGTCTTCCATCTCCTTCCTGCTCTCTGCACACAACATCAGCTTACGGAATGGAGTGATAACCTAGGAGAGAGAGTCAAAGACATACAGTAGGTGTGAGCTATTTAACGATTTTAAATAATGAATGAACAAATGGAGACAAACTAATGAATGGGGCTGTCTCAAAATCCAGAGAGATCAATACCTGCTGTAGATACAGTAGCATATTACAAAAACCATTCACTAGGTCTTGAGAAACCAACTGAGAAGAGATTTTACTTACCGTGAAACTGTTGTTGATGTTTTTAGTGCTGGTCTCGGCCACGCTGGCATCTGAGAGGTCGACCTCATCAAATATGAGAGACTACAAGACAGTATTATGTTTCTGTCACCAACAAACACTGAAACAAGCACCTATACAGCACCACCTGAGGTTCAGTCTACTCCAGAGGAACACAGAGTGCTCTTACCTTTGAATCTTTGGCATAGTAGAGAGTCCTGCCTCGCAGTTTGAAATACCTCCTCTTCCATCTCTGAAAAGAGCTGGTCTGTTTGAGCAGAAGACCCTCCTTCACACTCTTCTACAAAACAAACACAAAGAAAAAGAAAAGAGATTTAAATGATCATAAAAGACAGCTAATGCTTGAACTTGATTTGTTTTCTTAATAGCGTCCATGTGTCAGTGTGTGCAAAACACCACTGCCACCTTTTTCATAATGAAACATTTTCCTGTCATGCTAGAACTGGCTATTTTTAGAAGCTGCTTCACAGCCCATTGGATTTACTGGTGTTCATAAAATTGCTTCTTTTGCACATGAATGAAATTCAGTCTTTTGCTTGTTATGGTGTAGCATAATACGAAATGAACACACACAAACCCCTGAGGCTTCAACTTGCATTAACAATCCTGTAGTTCAATCACAGTGGCTTATCACCAGGACCAGATGAAACGGGGAGAATTTTTCCACAGTTCCTATGCTTTTTTTTTCTTCAGTATTTATGCTGTTGTTGTTGGTTCCAAACATGATAAAATAAGCTCTTTTTGGCAGCTTGAAGTATTAATCAGAATATATATTTAATGGGTAATCTTCATGAATGAAAGGTATTTTAATTCCTTTAAAAAGTTCCAGACATTTCTTCTAATAACTTGACTACCAATTTTTTAAAAGAAAAGACTAATTAGGACTGTTATATTAAAACTATCTCTGAGTCTCAGGTTTACCATAAAAACTCTTAATCGCTCTACTTTCTAACGCTTCCTTTTCCTTTGCATCGCTCTCACTTAATTGTTCACAAAAAATAAACAATGGTTAACCATAAAGGCATTACGGTAAGCTTACAGTAAAACCTGGTCTTTCGCCTAGCAACATTCCTGACGCAAGTGCATATAACACTGAGAAACTGACACATTTCCATGAAGTTCACCATGGACCTTTAAAACACAGATATGTCATTAATTCATCTCTAACTTTCATCATAACCATCGATGCTTCAATCTGCTCTGAGGGGCAGAGAAGCTATAAAAGTATTTTTTAACAAATAATCAAATGCAGCTGTACTTCGTAGCACAGTAAAGTCAAATTACAACACACTCTGTCCTTGTCTAAACATGCAAGGGCATATTCTGTGCCCTCACATGACGTGAGATGGGGATTTCATAAGTGGATTGTGGCAGAACAACACCAGCAGAGACAGGCTGATGGGACAGAAATGACAGCGTATCTGTATCACGCAGGTCTGTCACACTGAAAACAAGGACAGGGAGAGTGTTGTTGCTAAACATTAAGGAAACCAACATGAGTAACCTAGCCAGGCAAGCTGCCAAGAGTAATGATGTTTATATGAGGGAGTGAATTCACTGACAGAGCTGTACGTCTGGTGAGAAAGAAAGAGTGTGTGTGTTCTGTTCGTCTCTGGCTATATTCAAAATAAAAGTTACAGAACCTGATTCTCAATTTTACACACTCCTACCCTTCTTAATATCAATGAAACAGAAGCCAACACAGCTTTTCTTGTCAAACATACTTTTAAAATGTGTAGTTTGTAATAATGCCAAATTAAAAGTTTTACTATAAAGTACAATTTAAATTATTTTAATAGTATATTGTTGTGCATTAAGAAAAATACCCATCATATTTTACAGTTAACAGTAAAGACAATGAACTGTAAAGTATGTGATTTTAATTTAAAAACCACAGTTTGTTATTCAAAATCTCATATTTTAAATGTACTTAATTGCATCCTCATTGTTACAAATGTGTAATTACATTTTCACGATCACAATATACTTCAATACATTACATACAAACATAAAAAATAAAACTCAGGGTCAGGTCACATGTGAAGGGGGGATAAAATCAAACTTTCAGGAGCAATATCAGTGTAACCTCTGAGTCACTTTTGCAGGTGATTATATTCTCCACATGCCTTTCAACAGGTGTCTCCTTTTCTCCACCATGACTCCCAACAGAGCTCCTAAATGCATGTGTGTGGAGACATAAGTGCCCTCTGAAGGTAGTTGAATCTGTCAAAAAACCTTCTTTTGAGGACATCTGGGGGTCATTTTCAATTGGAAAAACCATTTACAAAATAATTAAATACTTGTTTCTTGGAGTAGATATAGGGATTGTTTTAGTTTGTAATTATATTTAGATCAATAAAATTGCAGAAGTCTGTTGTATGTAATGTACATGTGTGTGTGTGGGTCATGTATTGCTATTTTTCTTGAAAACAATTAAAATCAATTACATTATGAAAACAAAGTAATGTATTTGTATTCTAGAAAATATAATTAGTATAGAAAACTAAAAAGTTGAATAAAATAAGAAAGGTATGTGTGTGTGTGTGTGTGTGTGTGTGTGCAAGTGTACTGTATGAGAGTCTAAACTTCTGGATATCTGCCAGTGATGTCTCCCTCTACACCAAGACAATCATCAGACCCAGACATCACTCACTTCATCCTTTCAGAAAAGAGCTGGTTCCATATTCATAAAAGATGAGGACATCTTTGATCTGTCACAGTGTGCAAGCAAACACACACACTCTCTCTCTCTTACACACACACACAGACTGATGTCAGTTGGTGACTCAGAGGAACTAAGGACAGACATCCTCACACAATGATTGCTATTTTTGTTTAATCTCCTCTTCCTCTTCTAATCCTCCCCTCTCTCTCTTTTTTAGTTCCTCTCAAATCCTCAGCTTCTGTATTCACCCTGCTGTTCTCTTCCTCCTTTCTCTCTTCTTTCTTGCATCATTCCGACTCACCCTATCCATTCCCTTCCCTGTTTTCTGTCATCCTCTTCTCCTTTCTCTGATTTATCCTCCTCTTTTGTTCTCTCTCTCTCTCTCATTTGAAGGGCACAGTGCCTCTGCAATGCCCTACATAGAGCTAGAACTGCAAATCCCATGATTCCTTTTGGCAAAGCTGATTAGATCCAAGTAGTTATAAAAGCTGGATAGAGCTATCAGTCAGCATTCCTGCTTATATGCTCAGATATTGTATTCAGCCTTGGAAGGAAACACCTTGGAATTTGCCATTTTTAGTTATAGGTCCTGAATTTGTTAAGTTTTTTTGAGCCAGTCACTTATACATAACTACCTTTGGAAGGAAGATGTTTTTGGCTCCATAATGGTGTTGTTAAATCATACCAGAGGGAAATAACAAGCACAGCTAACCAGCCAAACCTTGACCTCCTGAATAGATCCACTAGCCTGTTGTTCCCAAGCAAACACATGCCCTTGTGACGCTGCTGTGGTGTGAATACTAACAATTCAATCTTACACGTCCCAGTTTTTTCTGCTCTGAAATTAACTTACCCTTTTGTAAAATATGACTTGTGCTCGTGAATTTCCTTGCAATCTACGAAATTCAAAGCCTTGAAATATTATCGAAAGACTTAATGTTGTTTCTTAAAGACTATTGGGAGGAATATGTCATCTTCTGACCCTAGAATGGCCGTTAAAGTGGATCTGAGTGGCTTTTTAAGTCAAAGCAGTGGAGCTATTAGGACAATCATGTGTCATTATACTCATAATACGACTCAATAACTCACCTCCAACCAAGCTAAGCAACTATAACATTTCCAATACTGAAAGAGAGAGGACAGAAAGATTATTTCAATAAATATGCAAGGGAACAATGGGGGAAAAGCAAGCATAGCATGATCTTCAAAATATTGAATCCCAAAGCAATAAAAGCGTCATTAACAAATTATACAACTCCAAGATATCGCTTGTCCATTCAGGAAGTATCATCATAGATAAACAAAACCAAATGTAATAAATCTTAATTTAGTGACCATTTAGAAGAAATCAACCAGAGCAAGTGGGACACATGACCCTCTGCCAAATGCTTAACATTTAACAGTACAAACTTAACATGTTCTTATTGACCTTAAAAAATAACACTGCTTATATATTTTACAATGGGCGAACACAATCAGAGCAACAGCCCAATTTCAGCTAATCACCCTTATCTATCAGTTGCCATGGAAACACCAATGAGCTGTCAGCAAACACAGCTGTCATTCAAACAATCAGTGTTCCAAAGGCGTGGCCAAACACTGTGCAGCACTAACAGCATGCAGGGCCATAAGCTACATTACCAAGAAGCACAGGTCAACACTGTTGCTCCAGTTTTCTAAAAAAAATGTAATGAAGACATTTTCTTTGTTCAGCAAAGCCTGGTTAAACACTGATCTTAATCATCAAAACAACAGACTGGTTTTACCCTCAAGAAATCCCTTGTTGATTCAGATATAAAACATCCCTTTTCCACCTTCTAGACATTTTATAAATAATTACACACAAACAGAACTGAGCTCTCTAAGGCTTTGTTCAGACAGGCAGGAAAAATCTGATGTTTTGGCCACATCTGACTCATCTGTCTGTATCAAAGAATCAAACCAAATATGATTTTTACAAACTGGAAAAAAATCTAGTTAGAAATCTGATTGAAATCTATTTTTATAACATGTCTCTGAAAGGTCAGATCATATTTCAAGCAATATTTGTTTTGTGAATAATGGCTTAAAATTGGTTTTACTCTCCTCACAAAGCTTTTGCTATAGCATGCAAACTGCTTAATTTCGTCTAGAGCTCTGTATATCCACCTATATTCACTTACACTTTTCCGATATAGAATATTATGCATGAAAGTATAAATACAGCAATGGCTGCCAATTATGTCCTCTCTCATGCCGGGTAAGAACATATACAGTACGCAGAGGAACAATTTCCGTTTTTCCTTTCTTCCTGACAGCACTCTCAGTTGTCATGTAAGAAAATCACCACTATAGCAACTGATGCTGATATACCGGATATTGACTATACAGTCTGAGCAAACGGATCAGATTGCATCACTTACCATACAAAATGACACTTCTAAAGATCAGATGGGATTAATGCGCAGTGTCAACAGTATGTATGCGACAGTCTGGGATAGATAGCAGCACAGTCTGGTTAAAGTTGAGTAAGAGCCAGACCAATTACCCAAAGCGCCCACAGAGACTATGAGTCCCTTTCACAGCTAGTAATTAACCTAATGAACTGATTATAGCCCCTGCAGTACAGCATATGTGTGTGTGTGTATGTACAGCTAATTACAGACTAAATCACACAGCCTGAGAATTTACTACCTCTGAGGTGTCACCCTGAAGAAGCCAAGACTCATTCAGTAACGGTGTCAGATCCTACACATGCAATGTGTTAATGAGAACTGCTGCACACATACTGTGTGAATCGCACACCATTTAGCATATTAGTTTTATTGAATGATTAATAAACACATCACGTAAGACACTAAATTGCTCAAATAAATGCGTATATGTTACAAAGGGCTAGATATGGATAGTCATCATATTTACTGATACTGGCTTTGCAATGGGCAATTTAAAACCTTTATATTTGGTTTAATGCAAATTATGAATATGCCTAAAATAGGAGCAGCTCACACATAAATGAAAATTTGCTGAAGATCTACATCTTGGATGGCCTGAGGATGTTTCTTTATCAGAAGGCATTTGGTTCACTTTAGCATAACATTGCTTGTTCCATAATGAATGGGTGCTGTCAAAATGACAATCCAAACAGCTGCTAAGAACATCACAATAATCGCCACAACTCCAGTCAATCACTTAACATCTTGTGAAGTAAAAAGCTGCTTGTTTAATAGAAACAAATCCAGATTCTTAATTAGATAGGGTGAGTAAAGTTTTCTTTTTTGAGTGAACTGTTGCTTTAAATCAAACTTTAGCTGAATTAAAAAGCTGAACTTAAACTTCACAGGCAGAGAAAAACAGAAAAAAGTACTTTCAAGCCCTAAACAGGAGGAAGCTATCCGCCAGAGACTGATGAACATTAAAGACAGAGAGTTCTTTGAGCGGCAAAATGGTCAAGTGATAGACTCCCCATGCACCCCAGAGAGCATCTAATGCTGCAACCATGTGAGTCTGCTGTTTTAGATATTAGTGTATATTTGATGCTAAAAAATAATGCATTTTGAGCTGTAACCACAGGTTGTTGCAGACCTCCAGAGGAAGTGCTGTTTGAGTGATATGTGCATGTAGACACATGTGATCCAGTCTACAGATCGCCAGGACACATAAAAACACTCAGTGGTCGATGGTATGACGGGTTTGTAGCCGGCGACTGGATCAGCGGAGATGACAGAGCTGATAAATGCTAATCCTAAATAACACATGGCCACAGATCATCAGTGTGCATGCTGATCCCTCCATCAACAGACTTTCAAAGATGTCTCTTCGTGTGACAGAAAAACAGCAGTAGTCAGGAGGCAAATATGTTCCTTTTTATGTAAGTAATGCTAATTCATAGGTCTAATTTTAATCAGTTTTTAAATTATTAGTTTAGTTTGACTTAATAATTTTGTTACAAGCCGTTTCTACTTAGCCTTAATTGCATTTTCTAGCAGTTTTAGTTCGACTTATTTTAATTAGCTTGCTCATGCATAGCTTAGAACATCAGGTTTCATCAAATTTTCATCAAAAGAAGAAAAAATAAATAAATCACACATTTTGACACTACTGAAATCTCTTCCATAGAGGATACGGATATAAGATTATCAAGCCTACTTAAATTACGATTCGTCTGTCAAACAAATGTTTCAGTTACAGTTATTAACCTATAGGTTTCTGTGATTTCATGTACATTATGTGCATAATTTAGTAAGGAATTAATTAATTAGTATCATACTCTGTACTGTGCAGTCAGGTATGACCCCCTCTGTGTCTGGATATTCCTTACGGATTCATTTTCTTTTTACATTTAAATGGGACAGGAACAGCAAGCTGTTATTTAACTGAGAAAGTTGGCAAAAAGATAACAGATGCGTTCTGTATTCAACAGAGGTCAAACTAAATGAGAAGCACTGCAAACAAATTACATATTGCAATCAAAGACATTCCTGCCTGGGCTGTAATTTTCCCTGAGGTTGTGTGAAAAAGCAGCGACACATTTGAATTTACCTGACGAGCTCCAATCGAATAGGGCTTTTGTCTGAAGAGAATAAACCTGAGAAGCAGAAGCCCTTCATTTAATCTCATGTCTATCGAAAAACATTGAGATCTTACTTGAATAAAAACCTTGCATTGTACACTATGAATACTAATGGCTCTGTGACAAAGTTGCTTTGGATAAAGCGCCTCCTAAATGCATAACTGTAAATATAAAGTGGTGATACTGTATACATAAATTTGATAATAGTAGACATCCCAACCTGCAAAATCTCATTTCAGGGAGATAAGATAACCGCCCCAAACAAGCACGCAACTTTATTATTTAATAACACAGTGAGCGATTTAAAACAAGACCTATAAGTATTTTTACATATGGATTTTACATGAATAGAAGATAACTATTAACATTTTTCACTTTATACAATTTGAGGGCATCAGGGAGCCACAATCAATTTACGGGAGACTCCCGGAACTTCCGCGAGACTTGGGATGTCTGTCTATGTGTCTTTAACTATCCAGACCATCGAGTTCTGTTATGTATTACAGGCTTTACATTAATGCGGCGGTAATCAGATCAGCACAAACGAGCATGTCCTGCTAACCCAGATAAACCTTATGACGTGCACACACACACACACCTCCTCCATCATCTCTCGCATACAGTAAATCTAAGCCAATACACATATGCACAAAGCCAATCATGAATCATCTGCTGACAGGAAGTGATCACCAAACGTATGAGCCCGGGATGAGACATTCAGCCTCACAACCAAAAGAATCTGATTATAACTAATTTAACCATCACATTAACACAGACTGCAGGACTCATTCTAGTGAAAACTACACAAAGTCAAAGCCTATCCAAACCTGTGAGAAGACATTATTGCTGATTGTCTGTCCTTCTGTTGTTCTTACTGAACTGCTGGAGGTGGTTTCCAAAAAGTCTTCTTGTCTTAAGCAACTTGCATCTCCCTTCCCACCTTCATCACAGCCAAACAAGAGCGGGGCAAAGCAACACACACTGCCTGGACACAGCCTGTGCATGATGGTACCCTTCAGCCATTGACATGTACACACACACACACTTACAGAAACAGAGGAACATGCCGACTTCCTTTTGGCTGCACCTGAAAGACACACCTTTTTTTGAAAGAACTTCCTCTTACAGGTGAAGCGATAAGACCGCCCATCCTATTACACCCAGACCTACCGTTTGAGAATGAAAACACACAGAGGCGTGTGAAGGTCTATATTTAGAACTAGATAAACTTGTTTGGTAAGCATCAGCATTCACAGAGCCACAGAAAATCCCAAGCACCTATATGTTTCTATTGGATCAGGATTTAAAAAAGACAATGAAGCCTTTGCAAACATGAATGTTCAACTGTGATAATGAACCATCCTGTAGGAACCAAAAATCCCAAAATAAAAGAGCTTCTCCTAAAAAGAAATACAATTAATTGGAGAACGAAAAGTGAAAGGAGACTGTTTCAAGATGTCTTTTGCTTGACAATAAAAATAATAATATTATTCATCATCACACATTTCTTTGAAGGTTTTAATGGATGTCTCAAACTGTGCTCAAATTTGCAAAGATACAAAAATAGTATTTTCTTTTATAATGTGCTCCAATAATCTTTCATGTTTTTTATTTATAAACTGATTAACAGTGTATATTTTTGAGCATTTTATGTCTCCTAAGGAAGTAGTTTTCAAACTCTCTTTGAGAGAACTCAATCCTATAGTATATTCATGCATCTATATTTACATGTAGACCCAGTTAAAATGAAAAATAAAAACAGTATAAGCATGTATAAGATATCATCTCTAAATATATAATACACTAGGCTATACAGTATACATTTTGGATTAGAAACTATGATTTTTTTTTTTTTTTTTGCACTGCGAGGAATCATTTTTTTTTTAATTCCATGAAATGTTTTGAGCTATGAAAGAGCAGCGGCTGAGGAATTCATATTTCCTGTTTGTCATCTGAAGCTCACAGGTCTGTTCCAACACAAACCTACATGCGGAACATTCAGAAATATCTAGTAAACATCTTGCCTGTGGAACATACCTAGAAGTGTCTGTTACAGAAACAGGTGGGATGTGGAAGAGATGAGCAAGAATCATCTGGTGAGAGGTGGAAAAGATGGAAATACAGACCGAAATACACAGTGAAGCATGAAGGGTGGGCTCTGATCTGATTTTTTTTAATGAGTGCTGGAGAAGCAGACACTGTAATGAGCAAAACTGTAATTGACAGCAAACACTGAGCGAGAAGTGTTTCTCTGTCATGTCTATATGCAAACCTCCACCCAGACTCTTTATCTCCTCTTCACATATTAGTGTCGCTATAAACCTCCCAGTCTGAATGTGTCTATGGTTTTACAGCCTGGTAATGAGATAAAACATCTCCTTACTACAGGGCAAGGCTGACTGAAGGAAGATATCATTCATTATGGCTGTGTTTATAAGAAGAGGATAAACGAGCGCTTTTGTGGGTTGCAGTTCATCGTGAGGACACTAGAGGGTAGTATGTGCTGGAGCTAAAGCAACACTGCAGTTATTTGTTAACTGTCTGTTGCTGTCTTGGATACACCGATGCTGAAAACACACACACACACACATTTTCATGCCATAAACACAACATTCACACTGGCTCAATTTCACATGTGAAACACACATTTACACAGCTGATGTTACATGGCGGCCCATGATATTATGATGGCATGCTGGGTTGTCATAGAAACTACACTGGCCGAGGAGACGGACCATCTAAAGGGCCACACTGTAAATCAACACAAATTCCCACATCAACATGCTCGGTTGAAGGCGACCTGCTGCTGGAGAGGAAATGAAATGCTTTGTCACTTCCTGCGAGAGAGCGAAGTGAACGCAGGGGGATTGGCAGAGTCACACAACATATGGGGCTGAGCCAGCTAATCTGCGTATGGAGAAAGAGCCCAGTGCCAACATTAAATCTAATGAACCTGGGAGTCAGATTTAGTGTCTCCATCAGAGTCAACACGATTCCCTCGGTGGATGTAAGGCGGAAATTCTCCTCCGTATTTAGCCAGATCAAACATGACTGGATCCAAATGTAGATTATCTTCCTGCGCTATTATGATGAAAATTAGAAGAGGAAGTTGAAACGACACTTTGGGAAATTTGATGAACATATGAACATGCACAAACACGCTGCTGCTACTGTGGGAGATCTCTCTAATCTCATTGCAGAATTACTGATGACTGCTTCCAGCATACGCCACGAATCTGAGACTAATTCACATAATCCCTTGAGTGAGAGAGAGAGACAGAGAAGAACTGAGCTTCTTTGCCGCCTTTTTTTTCTTTTGTTACAATCTACTGTAGGTTTAAAACTAAGGGAAATTTGAGAGAGTGTCAATCAAAACATTTTCATACAGGTTCAGCAATTTACAAAGTATTGTATTTGTGTGATTGCTTTGCAGAATTTGATAAGGCTGTTTAACAAATAGAAAAAAGTGATATAAAAAATAAAATAAGGTGACTAATTGTAATATATAATATTATATAAATAAACATTAAATAATGGAGAAGAATAGGGATTGAGAAGTCCCACAGAGTTGACAACACATGGAGTGAAGAACACCTGCTGCTTGTGTCATGAACAAAGGCTTTGTGACTTAAGTCCTGTCACTGCTGCTCCAAACACACTAACGCTGGGCTCAGTCACGGCATCCTCCTCAACCCTGAGTGCTCTGCTGCTTGTGCCATTTCCACGGGAACAATCCCCAGCCATTTCTGCGGCAGCGGGTTGAGTGGCGTTCCGCTAAAGAGCCTATTGTCCCTTCACACACTCCTCCACACACAAGCTCCGGATCACCTCATCACACATACGAGTGGAATATGTCTGCCGCACATAAAGTAGAAATGAAGAAGTAAAAAAAAAGTACCATAGAAATGTTAAATCTTTCAGTTTGATTTGCCTAATATACCTGAGTTCTAATATACCTGAAGAGAGTTTTTCATTTGCATTAGCATTTATCTAAAAGCTGCTGCCTCTTTATTTCCAAAAAGTTCCAAAATCAGTTATCTGAGCTGCAAGTGCCATGTGACTGATCACTATAATAAAACTCTTTATAGAGAGGGAAAATGAACAAAACTGTAATTCAGATGTTGAGCCGAATTTTTATCAGTTTATATTTTTAAATTTCATTTTGTTGAAAAAGAATTGAGAATGCTTTGTAGGGGCCATTTATCAGAAAAGCACTACCCTGACTAAGTCAACTGCTTAAAGGGACAGTACACCCAAAATGACAGTTCTGTCATTAATTACTCATCCTCATGTTCCAAACCCACAAGACCCTTGTTCATCTTCTGAACACAAAGTAATATTATTGATGAAAACCGAGATCTTTCTGATCCTGAATAGACAGCAACACCACAGACACGTTCATGGAAGAATGACATGGAAGAGAAGAAATTGTTGATTAAAGTTTTTTTTTTGTTTTTTTGTTCTTGTAGCTTCATAAAATAACGATTGAAGCACTGATGTCACATGGGCTATTTTACTGATCTTCTTACTAGCTTTCTGACAGAACTTTCATTTTTGGGTGCACTATGCCTTTAAGGTTGTATTCTTAAAAAAAAAAATTATAAAAATGAATGATTCAGAATAAAATCTTTAATATGAATTTACAATGACTTATGTCAAGATGGTGCACTCAAATGACTATAAATGAGGAAAAAGCGCTACAAACAATATGGCAGAATAAGTGTTGCCTTCTAAATAAAAGAGCCCTCCTCCAGAGCAAGTTACTGTACTTCTGGTATGAAACAAGGTCTTAACTTTCAAATTTGGCCACTTGTTAGGAATACAATTAGGGTTGGGTATCGTTTAGGGTTTTTTCGATACCGGTGCCAAATCAATACTTTTAAAACGGTTCCGGTGCCTAAACGGTGCCTGAATCGATACTTATAAAATAAAA
>JAUCMU010039661.1:0-16805 GCA_032275025.1 Enteromius treurensis | reverse complement strand
CCTCCGTGTCCTGCCTTTCCGTGTCCGTGCCTTGCTCGCCGAGGAAGCGAGAGCGCGAGCTCTCACAGCGGGCATCCGTGACACGTATATTTAATATATAAACATAACATATTTTCATTAATAAAAAATGTGCAGAAAATATAATATATTTAAATAATTGTGTGATTACTATTATATACGCTCTTCTTGGACAGCAGCAGCAGGGAGAGGAATCATGAAATAGCTACAATTACCTTCTACAGAAAGAGAGGAAGAGTGGATAGAGACTAAATTGAAGAAATTGACTAAATATTCAAGGAGCATGATCTTTACTTACTATCCCAAGGATTTTTGGCCAAAAAAAAAAAGTTAAAATTTTGACCCATACAATGTTTTTTTGGCTATTATTACAAATATACCCCAGCGACTTAAGACTGCTTATGTGGTCCAGGGTCACATTTGTCAAAGAAAACTGCCATTAATCCAAAGCTTTTCAAAAAGCGTCTCGAGGTATCAATCGCACGGCAAGTCAGACCAGATTTTTTGTAAGCGTGAGAGACACTAATGTTTAACAGAAGGGATGGAAAAAAGAAAAGTTGATCCTAAATACAATAGAAAGAAATTGCTACACTTTTACCTAACCTAAGTTTTAGAGGTATTAAATGACAAGATGATACTGTTAAAACATGGGTTATGATGACTATAGTTTATCATGATATTAAATGAAATTTCATCGTGAAAGTGGATGAAAAATGTTTTAGATCTTAACTCTGGCATTCTGCATTCCCAATGGTAAACAAAAAAAGTTTCCTCTAATGAGTTGTGGCTGTCCGATCACTTGTTCAATCACACTGACTGACTGATTAATGGACTGATTTAATGTGACACTGTCACCATCATGATCCGACAGCTCAGTGCTGCTTCTCTGCCGACTACCCTTCTCCTTTCCCACAAGTTGGAGTGAGAGATTGGGGTTAAACAGGACACCAGGGAATTTCTGGCAGACACCATGAGATGATTTGACAAACAGAAGTACTGGAGCACTCTGTGTCACTTCAGGCTGTTTTTGAGTAACCATATGCTGAAAACCAAAACCACACAAACTTTGGAAGCCCGATTTCCCAATACCTCCCAGTCACAACTATCAGAACAGTTTGATCGGATCCATGCCATCCATAATTATTTCATGCTCCTGGACTCTAACCAGCCTAAGCCATGCCATCATTTGACAAGTGAGAAATGGAAAGAGAGAGACAGAGCATAAAGACAACAGAGCGAGGGAGAGTGAGCGAACGATGCCTCTGGTTAAGAGGAAACCCCATTTCCAATGTCACTGTCTGTACTGGATGTCAGCCTGTGCACCTGAACCAGTCCGCCTGTCAAAGTTCCTGTCAGAGTGTCTGAATGTCAGAGCTGAGAGCAGACGGAGAGCTTACAATGGCTCCTTCAGACTTTAGGCTGATGGGACACGGTTTCAGGGTAAGAACCATCAACTCACATTTTGTAAGAGGGTATAGGGCTGGGCAGGTATTAGAAGTCTTGCTTAATTAAGTTGAAGGGTCGATGTGAATAAGCAGCAGATTCTCCAACAAGTGAATGTAGGAAGCTATTGTAAAAACTATTTCTTTTTTCTGTTTAGAGCTAAAAACTCAACCCAGTTGACCTTTTTCACATTTCCAGGTTTCTCAGCAGCGGAAGTCGTCATAGTTGGGTAAACTTCGAGAACAGTCAAGTACCACAAATATCTTGCATTCCCAAAAACTCTACGATAGTGTCTTCATGATGTCAAATTTACCATCCCTTCCATAGGTGCTGCATTAGAAACACCCTTTCCTCAGCAATAGCTAGGTTTTTTTTGTAATTTGATGCAAAGGTGGTATATAAGGTGGTATGTGGTATAGTGTTACATACGTTTAAAATAAATAAATAAATACAAGTTTTACAATACTGATGAATGCATCATCACCGACTTGTGAAAAGGGTGTTCCAAATTTTATTTCATCTTCTATTTCACTATAGAGATTCTTAAATATATCAAATTTGTCTATTTTTTCCACATATGCAAAGAAGTTATCAAAATATTAATTGGAAAATGGCTTTATGTTGGTCCTGGGGCTACCCCAACTCAAATTTTGCAAGCCTCCTTTCTCTGACTGAGTGTTTAATAGTGAGCTGATGACCTGAGTCAGGTGTGTTTGATAAAGGAGACAGGCAGAATGTGCAGTGTTTGGGTGCCTTCGGGTCCAAGGTTAGAGCAATGGCTTTTTATGCCTAAAGAGACCATGCATGAGAGCGAGCTCGCGCGCAAGTCAATCATCCTTCGCCTTTTGTGAGCGTCAGAAATTGCTCTGGTCAGTGAGCAGGGATCCGTCAGGCTTCCCCTTCAGTGTTAACACGCGGTAGCATCCCTCAAACAAGGTCGTGCACTTTCGCCTTACCCCATGACAAACAACCAAAACAAGTCGGAAGCAGTCATTGTGTCCCAGCCTCCCATCGAGGACGGATACGCGGACAAGGCTTGAAATCACAGTCATTTATTGCTGACAGATAGGAGGATGGCAGGTTCACACGTGTTCGCTGTAACGGGTGACTTAAGGCGCGCGATTGAAAACGACACCGCAAGCGCGCGAGAACATTTCGCCAGGTAAAAAGGGGCACGGGACGAGCTCGCGCCAGACGCGCGAAAATGAATTCCGCTGCGAGGTTTTGAGCGTTTCTCCGTAATGACGGCATTTATGAACAGTTTATGAACATAGCGACAGATTGCACGCGCACATCAACAACACTCGCAATAAAACATCGTTTGTTACCAAGCAGAATGTTAAAATCGGACGATTTGAGTCGCGTTCGGAGGTCTCGTGAAGTCTTCAGCGGTGACGAGACAGAGGCGGAGGCGAGTCCGTTAACGGACGACTTGGGCAGCGATTAAGACTCTGGGACCTTCCGTCGTTTGACCGGGCATCCTTCTCCTTAAAATAATCATCACAGACTCGCAGAGCGGTAAGAGTCGCATTTGTGTTGTGCTAAAAAGAGATGTTGTGTGTAGAAACAGCACGTGGATGACAGAACTGGAGCGCGTTACCATATTTTGGAGAGGTTATAATGAGTGTCAATCGATTAGATACTGAACATTTAATAATATTACACAATGTAATACTACATGTACTTTTGTGTGAAAAGCATCACACTAATATTGTGGTTACAACTGTAAGACGTTATCGCGCGCAGAAGCGCGAGTAACGACACTTTCATCCACGGTTTGGTTCAGCGTTTTTGCTGACAGAAACAAAACGTCATTACAGACTTCACATTTTCTGCTTGCATTGCTTTTGTTTGGTTTTAACCAGGCAAAGCTGAAATTGAAGGTTCAGGTTAGGTTTTAGTAAAGGTTTTCTTTGGATCAATTGTGAACCTAAGCGAGGACTCTTGGAGAGACTGCTCGTGTTTCTTGCTCTTCCCTTATTAATTGTTGCATTTGTGATTTATGTATTGAACAGTAATCGTAATGTAGTTCAACTCTTATGTTAATTCGTCAAAAAGACAGTAGTATTTATTTATTTATTTTTGTAATGGATAAGCATAAAAACATCTAATAAAAAAGTTATGATTGAAGGCAGAAGTCACCCTCAATAAAGCAGAGATCTCCAGGAAAGTCCCTCCCTCACTATTGTCAAATTATACAGTACTATCAACTAATGTCCATAAAAGTATATTTGTTTTAGAAAAGTATTGTCCTTGCAATTGTCTTGTGATTGGTATTTATTTTTTTTTTCTGTTGCTTTCATACTGTTAAGTGTCTAGCTAGTTTTATTCAGTGTTTGGTCCAAGTCTGTCTGTTTAATGTCTGCTGAGCGGACACCATGTTTTCCAGTTAAATATACACTGCACTGTACTGCTGTTCGGCTCACTGCTCCACAGCAACAAGCCTTGCAGGTATTTGTCACAGTTATGCACCAAAACATCTGATTAAAGCAATTAGCTGATATTAGAGCATAAAGTATTTCATTAGCAGAGGTGAGGTGGTGGTGCGTAGTGGCACAGAATATCTCTCTGCATTTATTAGATCATAAACAAAAAAAAAAACTGAAATACAACACAATCAGTCATCTTAAAACTATCAAAAGCATTCCAGATGTTTTGACCTGATATCTTTTAGATAGTTTTTCATTTTTTAATCATACATTGCCTGCGCCTTCTCTCTGCATTCTTTCGCTCTTCTTTTGCGAAGTGCTATCTATAGATGCTTTATATGTCTGGATTTCTCAAATGCATCCTATCTAAAGTTACAACAACCGATTGCTTTAAATAATCTTGAAAAGATTAATGCAAGTTGATTTGCCCAGTGATGGGATTATAGGTCTGATGGGCTTGCAACCTTTAATAATGCCATTTTAAAGGTGTCCATGAGTTCTGAAAAAATTCTATTACATCAAATCATAACATGTTAAAAATGATTTAGGTGATTGTTTTTTTCTTAAACGTGTCCGATTTTCCATGTATATGAAAATGTATACAAATGTATTGATATAAATGTTTAAAATATGCATATATATATATATATATATATATATATATAAATTATATTTAAATATAATTTTTTAGAGATATGAAAGTCATATTAGCTATTATGTTTTGCATGCCTTAATAAATTTTCAAATATCTTTTGTTATATTGGCTAGATTTTGTTTTATCCTTTTACACAACCCAATGAAAACATTAAAATGACATAAAAAAGTTTAGCTGCAGTTTTAAAACTGAAGATATAAACAAAGAATGCAAGAAAAAAAGTATTTTAATCTTTATTATTGTGTGAAATAAAAAAAAAATAAAGAATCCCTTATTTTCAATGTTCATTAATATAGTAATTCTATTTAAGATTATAATTGAAAGTAGAAAGAATAATCTAAACCATAATATATAAAATTATACATAATTATAATAAAGTATGTATGTGTTTCATAAAGGCACGATGGCATATCAAGACATTCTCTTTGATGCACACACTTATCCTATTTGCTCTTCTTCGTTTTCTATTAGAGCTCTTTCATTTTAAGTCAATCTGTAATACAACAGTGTTTCTATGTGACTTATTACACGCATACTCACAGTAGACATTTGAACTTAACGGCAGAAAGAAAATGCTAAAGAAAAGAATGGAAATTGCGCTTCGCCTGGGTGAAAGAGCGATGAGGAGCACATTCTGTCTGGCATGCAATTACACACACACTCATGCACTCTAAAGTCCAGGAGCCTGATCTGAGGAACCTGGCCTGTGTACAGCTTTCTAATGTGAACATACACACACGCAAAGAGATGAAACAGACTGCTTCGTTCCGGCTGGTCAAGGCCAGTTTTGACCACCCAGATCGAGGCAGCATCAGATAAGTGGGGAGGCTCTGAAGCTTCTCAGTAAGTCTGTTACCAAGTCTGTCAGTCTGTTATCCATATGGAGGTGGCAAACACTGAACGATAGATTTTTAACATTTGGCAACCTGAGTCTAAGCAAATCCACACACATTCACACGCATTATAAAGAGAGTCTGTAATGATGCATTATTATGTTTTTGTGTGTGTCCTTGTGTGTTTCCAACAAAGGAGTGCTGCTGTCCTTATCATCATGATGATTCATAAAGACTCCATCATTCTGTGTGATGCACACAGCATGTTTGTGTGTGTGGTTATAGATCCTCAGTGACATTCCCAGTGGGAAGGAGTCTTATGTGATTCTTTTCTTCCACACAGCTCAGTGCCAAAGTGAACCTTTGCCATCCAAACACACACAAGACACACGTGAGTGTGCATTCTCAGCTTCTGTGGCTGAGTGAGTAAATCTGCAGTCGCTATTAATGCTTTGTGACAGCGAGGGATGACTGCAAAGACAGGACACACGGAGACAACAGAGGCACACACATAAAGCACACACACACACACACACACACAAAAGTCATCCTGATTTACAGCTTTCCCTCCTGTGGCCTGCCCAACATCATCTCTTTCAAAACTTTCTTTTTCTCATGCACAAGTCTCTGTGCTGACACATAACCTGTGTCAAAGACAAGAACATGGGCTCTGTTGACCCGGCCAGGTCTGGGTCCTGTCAGAGACAGACAGAGGAAAACAGAAACACTAAGGACATCTATTAGGTTGAAGACTCTGCTCTCCATTTCCTCCTCTTTTGCCAGGGAGTGTAGATCGGAGGTGTAGGTCTCATGCGCAATTGAAGGCACAACAAACAGGATGTTTTGCAGTTAAAGTGACAATTTGATGTATCTTAAAGTTTTTCCCAAGAATCTGAAGCCCTGCTTTTTTTTTTTTTCGTTTTACACATGAATTGAATGTGAAAACTGAAATAGTAAAACAAGGGCTCAACAAAAAAGATGCTGACGCTGCTGGTCCAGAGCTATAATCTGCTCTTAGGCAAATTATATCATTTAGTTGCATTTTGCTGACTTGCAAACTTGCAAATTAGAAAATTCTGCATCTCAGTATTTGTTTTAATTATTTTTTTAAATATGTGATACAAATATATATAATAAATATATATAATAAATAAAATATAAATATAAATATTATAATAAATGTAAGTACAAAACTAATAAACTTGCAAGTGTAAAATTATGAATGCTAATCCAAGTTTTAAAATATAAATGTGTATATTTCTTTGTTAATTTTTTTTTTATTACAGTAAAATACCAAAGTTAAAATGTAGAAGAAAAGTATAATTTAAATGAATGGAATTTGGTCATGAAAAAAATCCAACATGATAAAATGATGTTCAAAATAATGAATAAATGACTGTCTTGTTTTGGTCCTGTTGCTAAATCTGGCAAAATTTTTTATTTGAATCAGATCATTAAAAGCTTAATTATTGAATCCCAGTTATTGAATTAACATCTGACTGAGTGGAAATGCGGTGTTGTTTAGTACCTCACTGGGGCTGTCTCTTCTACCTCAACACTTTCCTTTTACAGCGGTATGTTTACAGAGTACAAAAAAAGCAGTACATGTTACAGACTACATCAAGAACAAAGTACAAGCTGCTCTTGCACTTTTTCATTTTGGTGTGATCTGTGTCTCCTTTCCGTTCACCTCTAACTCTCCCTTAGTGATCCTGCCATGAGCGCAGTGACAGACCCCTTGGTTACATCATCAACACGAAACATGAGTCCTCCAACACAGGTCAGAAAGTATTAGACTGAATGTGTGTGAGAGAGAGAGAGATGTCCTTGTTTCCTGTCTTTTCCCCAAGTCATGTTCAAAGGGGGTATCGTTCACCCATGGCTGGGTTTCCATGGCCACAAGGACCGAGCCAATCAGAGCGCAGGGCCACCATGTGCTCCAGACGAGGAAAAAGCCTGCCGGCGACACATATGCTAGCGTGCTAACCTAGCATCTTTGCGTCTGCTCTTCCTCCCTGGCCTTCTCTTACATTTTGATCCCCTCTGTCCTTGAACCTCAAATCTCTCTTCAGTTTTAGATAGCTGGATGTATTTATAATGTCTCCCTTATGTTGTCATTTTTTTCGTCTTGGTTTCTTCCCAAGGCAATGCATGAATAATGAGGGAAAGGAAAGATGGACAGAAGTAGAGGAAACAGGACAAGTGCCCCTCAGACAAACAACCTTTAACTCAGCCTTTAAAAATAGAAAATGAGGTGAGACGTAATTCGCAGAGTTTCTCCTACCTACAAACATTGTTGGTTTATATTGTCTGCCGGAGTGTTTATGCTGTAAGAGTGTGTAAAAGGAAAGAGAGGAAAGAGAGAAAACGAAAACATTTGCCAGAGGATTTATTGCAACATAGAGGGCCATTCCTGTAAATGTTTTTCTTCAGGCCAACAACTGAATTTTCCAATGGTTTAAATCTGTAATGGAATTGCATTGTTTGCCTTTGGGAATGATTGTGTTCGTGGAAATGGAATTCCATTGTTGGAGTCTAATCTCCATTTTTATTCAGACATAGTTTTCATTTAGTGTGGGATCATCTGCAGGTATGTGCCAGTGGAGGAACACATAGCTGCGGCGCTGCTCTCATCGCTCACAGACACACATTCTCACACATACCTTGATCAAAGGCTTAAAGCTCAGATTTGGGAGAAATCCTCTCTCTGGCAAGTCATCGTTTCCATGGAGACTACAATATTTCTCCTTTACTCATTCTAAGCTGTTTTTCACTTCATGGTACTATTATGTTTCTACTTTCATCCTTTCGACGCAAAATTACTTTCTTACTCAATTATCTAAATGAAAATATCTTAAATTTTTCTCAAATACATTTCAGTACTATTACTTGTTTTTTTTTCTTTTCTTTTGGATCCTATACTTATATATGAATTAAAATAAACTAAAAAATTAAGATCGTTTCATTTAGATATGAAATAAATTAGGAAACCAAAATATTTTTTTTCTTCTTTTTGTTGGAAAAAATGTAAAATAATTTGACTTAAGAGAAAAATTATATATGTTTTGTTATTTGAAGTACAAAAATTTTCTTCTAAACCCCCACAATATCTGCAGTGTTGAGGACATATGCCTGAGGAAGGTCATAGGCAAAGACGATTAAATTGAAATAGAATGGCAGAAATGGTATTTTCTTTAAAACACACTCCAGAAAGCCTTGTTTGTTTTATTCACAGCTTTGAATAAATATTTTTACAGCATATGCTTTAATATTTGTTAATGTTTATACAGGAAAACAAGACAAAATGCTTTTGCACTTAAAAACAGGAAGATCCGACAGGTCAAAATGACAGTGTTTTTATTCATTTAGCAAAGCATGAAAATGGATTCATGAAATTGGAATATTAAACACTGGTGACGGATACTTTAGCATAAGAAGCTTTAGCGCCAGAATCAGCTTTAAGACACAGTTATGGAGGTTGAGAGGAAGGTACTGTAGTGCGCATGCAGAAGCATTAGTATGTCGCATAACAGGCAGATGCTGCACTAATATGCTTCAGCTGAGGATTTGCTTTAGCAGTCAAGGTGCAAGATGGCACACCGAGTTTATACATAATTCATGTTATTAAGCGTTAAATCTGTGGAGTCTACGGATTTGGTATTTTATGCGCTCTGTAGCGTTTACCTCACAAGAGGTGTAGAGGATCATCAGAGACCTGACTTTCACTTTCCTGCAGTTAGTACAAAGGTGAAAAATATCTAAATATTAAAGTCGCGCTTCAGCAGAGGGCTTTCCTGCAGCACCTACTGGAAGGTGATGTCACCAATAATGGTGCTGTTTTAGGACAGTGACTACAGTTGGAGGTCAAGGCAACAACCATGTGTAGCTCTACTGTTTACATCTGCGTGAAAGATGTTTTAGGGCCAAGCTTTGTATTTATTAGTGGTGACATGCAAGGGCAAATATTTCCAACAATGTTTTGGAAATATCAGGTTTTGGCCATATTTATGCACAAGGTCCAGTGGAGAACTGTGCTTTCTTTTTTTTTTAAGTCTGCAGGGCAGAATATATTGTCAAACATAGTGCATTCTTGCTGAATTTGCCTTAAAAGCGAAGCCGTGGTTGTGCACCCTCACTAACTCTTTACTCCATCATGAAATGGCAAACACAACCCTGTTTAAAACTATAGTGCCACCTCCTTCATAGCACGTAATGTAATCATTGCTCAAATACAGAGGTTATACTCAACTAACTTTATCAGAGGTGCATTTATTTTAAGTGTCAATTAAATCTAACCACTTGTGATCTGATCAGCTGAGACAGATGTTAATACCAGGTGTAGAAAGACTGAATGAAGAAATGAATAGGCAGGCCAAATAACAAAAGCATGGGTGACAAGTAGAAGCCAGGGAGTCTGTGAGTGAGTAAAAGAAGAGAGATAATGAGGTGGGCTGAGGTGATATTCACAGTTTCCTGGAGTTAATTCACTCCCTCTGTGTGTGTTGATTAATAATGTGTGCATGTTTGTGTGCATATATAACATTGTTTCCTGCATTTCCAGGCAGTGCTGCTCCACGACAAAGAAAAGATATTACCCTAAGTTGAATGTGATGAGATTTTAAGAGTGTAGCTCAAGTCAAAAAAGAAACATGATTTTACTGTCTGCATGCAAAAATACAGTGCTCAAACACAGTCTGATTCATAAACAAAGGACACTTTGTAGCCAGTTCTTTTACTGAATCGCTCCAAAAAGACCTAGAAGTTATTGCTTTGAATGAGTCTTATGAATTAGTCATTTAATTTATCAGGTCAGTGATATTTTTCACTTCTTTTGAAAAGTCTCTTATGGTCACCAACACTGTATTGAATTGATGAAAGATTATAAAATATGTTTTCTATTGTAATATCCTCTATTTTGAATTGTAATTTATTCCTGTGATGAATTTCCAGCATCATTACCTCAGTCTTCAGTGTCACATGATCCTTCAGAAATCATTCTAATACTATTTCTTATTAACGTTGAAAATGATTGTGTCATTTAATTAATATTTTTGTGGAATCTGTGATTTGTTTCAGGATTTTTATTTATTTTTTGATACATAGAAAGTTCAAAAAGAACAATATTTATTAGCTAAATCATTTATAACATTATAAATGTATGAACTGTCACTTTTAATAAATTTAATGCATTACTTGCTGATAAAAAACTATCTTTGGACAGTAGTGAATCACTAAAGTGAATCTTTATCTCAGCTGTTCATGCATGTTTTTACTGTCACATTTTAATGCACATATAGTAAATATAATAAAATGATGGTATAAGCTTGTTGACTGACTACAGCAACATGTTTTGTTCTGTCTCATCAGCCCCGTTGGTCAAAAACACATGGGGTGACAGAAATGGCTTCTCAGGTCAGTAACAATTGTACGGTGCAGTTCATAAACTTCCTCATTCACACTTGCAGAGTAAAAGCTCATTCCGTTTTTACGGATCATTTAAACAATGTTTGCTTACATTATTCTGTATGCATAGTATAAAGGCATGATGTTGCAATCAGAAAAAAAAAGTTCTTATCCTTTTAATCCAGTGGGCTCTGAACACACATACTTGGACAGTATTGTAAGCAATTTATTCTAAATCTGTAATTAGGAGATGATGGATCATAAACATAATGTCAAATGCTTGCATGTGTGTCATTACAAGAGGATTATGTTGTATTAGTTATTATATTTACCATAATAATACTTTTAAACATTAGACTTTTTCATATTCGAGCCACGAGCTTGTTGTAGCAGTGTGTTTTTAAGTGCGTTTGTGTAACCGGTAACGATTATTGCTTTGATTCTCATCAATTTAACAGCAGTCTAATAAAGAAAAAAGCTCCAGAAATGATAGCAATCAATACCATAATCTCTGTAAGTGTTTGTGTGTGTAGTTCTTGATCCTTGTCTATTTGCGTCATTAGCCATTTTCTCCAATAGCCACACCTGAGTTTGAATATATATACACTCTATACATGCATGCATGTAGTAGGATTAAGATCCTACCCACAGTTAACCCATTTTTTACAAGACAAGCCTACTTTAAGTTGGATTCGCAAAGATACGCACATATACTGGATATATTCATGAACTGTTCGTCGTACTTGATAAAGAGGCTGAATAATGATCAGAGAGGCAGAGAAGAGGTCAGGGTTGAGCAGCAGATGATAATGGACGTCTAGGGTGAGATAGGATGATGAAGTTGAAGGGCGTGAGCAGGGTCTGAAATGAAGACATCCCGAGTGCCTTTAGTCTTTGATTAGGATGAACAACAGACTGACTACTCGCTTAACTAGTAACATTATAGTGTAGTACAATTATTTCTAATTCACTATGATTGCTTAGTGTCAGTTAATAAAGAATCCTGAAGAACATCACGTTTTCCACAAAAATATTAAGCAGCACAACTGGTTTTACTCTGGGTCATAATAAAGTTTCTTGAGCAGCGTATCATAATGATTTGTTTTCCAAATGATCATGTGACACTGAACAATGGAGTATTGATGCTGAAAATCTAGGCATAAAATACCAGAAAATTTTATTTTATAATATTTACTTATATTTAATTATTTTTTTCCAAAACATTAAACTATCCCAAGACCACAAACTTTTGAACAGCAGTGTTTATAAACCTGCTAAAGACAAATGAATTCTGTTGGGAACTTTTGTTCCAATCTTTTTTCATCAATTCAGATTTTTTGCTGAACTGCACACCTTCTTGTGTTGTGCTTACACTGGCTGTTCACTGTATCATCAATAGACGTCTGTCATGAAACAGTAGGAAACTGGACTTGAAAAGTGGGTGAAGGGCTCATAATCGCTGGGTTTTGGGGGAAAGTGTAGTGTCTATAATTTGATTTATACAGTTCAGTTGAGAAGCTACCAGTCCATGCTTTGCATAACCCCCAAAAAACCCTGTTGGATAGAAAAGATGAAGGCGGGAGGACGAGGATAGATGAAGTTAACAGTGACACACAGGCGCAGATGAACAGATGAATAAAGCGAAGAGGGAGAGCCGAGAGAAAGACGGGATTGGGGGAAGGGCTGCTGGGGAGATTAATCCCGTTCACCCTTTTACATGGACACATAACATACACAGTCTGTGATTCATTTCTCAACAGTTTTAAGATGAAGCACATATGTGTGTACAGCGCATTCGAAGATTGTGAAATACTGGCCTTTTTCTGTGTATTGTGCATGAATGTGAGCAGTATTGTGTGTATGTAGATGGCTGTTGCGTGTGTGTTTTCAGAGCAGCCTGTCTCTCTACCCTCAAGTCATTTACAATTTCTGCATGGTTTGATGAATATGCTCCAGTGTTTTTGTGTGTGTTTATATAGATAGAAGCGAGAGCGAGGGTGGGTTTGACCTCTCTGTTTTAAATATACTCTTCGCCCATGCTCTGTCCGCTCTGTTTTAAAAATGACATCTCTGCAGGCCACTTGGGTTTTTTTTTCTGTTGTTGCTGTTTTTTTCAGCAGAATACATTACCATTCATAGAAATGCTGGGCAACATTATTATTGCATTCATTTATAAAAATGCTCCTCTGAAGTGCTTGTGCTGGCATTCTCTTCTTGCCTCTGGATTGCCTCTGTCACCTCACTGCTGTCTTACAAATGGACTCAGCAGCTGTACGACAAAGCTTCAAAAACTGCCTGGATGCATGGTGTGTGTGTGCGTGTGTGTTTCTGCTAAAATATGTGAATTATGCCATTTAAATCTTCTGCCTGAAGGAGCTCAGCTGTAAAGAGAACACTGCCTTGGCTGCGTTTACTAAAAACACACACAAACACATGTACACACACTTCCAAGTGTAATGATTTAGTTATTTTGAACCACAAGAGCACTAGGGGAGAGTGGGGCACGACAGTTAGTGTAAATCCACCAGGGGTTTTCTGAGTATTTTTCTCCACACATTAATTTCACACGAGGTTTCATAATTGCAGTGTCAACTGAAATGTGCCCCAAAAGTGTAAATGAAATTAAAAAATGACTAAATAGATAAAAAACAAAGGGTGCATCTTTGTTAGTCAGTCGATCGTGTACATGACTTCGGTCACTGGTAAGTTCCCTGACTCAATGCATGTTGGGACAATGATCACTCGAATTCCAGTGACATGATTGCGTCCAGCGTCAACGGACAACATAGTAGAACATCATCACTGGAGTTAATAAACAACACGCAGGACCAATTTAATTGTCATATTACTTTTTATTCTCTTTAATTACATCATTCTGTTACATGTTTCAGGGAGCGAACATTCCAGTGTACTGGAAGGATTTTGCAATTGAGACAACCCTTAAATGGCCGATTCCCTGATCAGTACCCTGCTGAACAAGGGAGCTGATTGAGACGCACCCAAAATGTTGGAAAAATATTGGAAGTCATATTTCTATTTCAGTGGCCAACATCAGAAATTATAAAAGAAATGTTTTGAATAAATATATTTAAAAAATAATAAAAAATATATCTATTTTGCAAAGAATGGTGGATTAACTCAAAATGAGTTTCTATTGTTGTATTTTTATTCTTACTTTTTGAAAGGGGTATTAACAGCCGCTAATGCAATTTAAGTCGGGCGTTGTGACTGTGTCTGAAAGCTTGCACTGCTGACTTGTTTCCTCGCTGCTTTATCAGGCAGTGAATTTTCAGGCTTTTTTTTTGCACAGTCACCTCACAAATCTGATTTCTGACAGGCTTCTAAGGCAGTGCGATGACTTAATGATCTTAATGATAGAGCGAGCTTTGGTGATAACCAAGCAAATTTTTAAGTACTAAAATATTGATTTCTTACTTGAAATAACATCAAAAGCACAAAACGTTGGTCAGACACACAAACTAGCCACCAAGTATAAATTTTAAGATGCCAACTTTATTTATTTTGCTCGACTATCACATACTGGAATGACAGAATTTTGGGATATCAAGGCCAGCAGGGGAAACATCTCTGCTGCTTTCAGAAATCCATCAGATGAAAGCGTCTCAGATGAGAAGTGAAGCTGACATTGGATTCAGACATTGCTGTTCTTACCTGGCAGTGCATCCTCAGAAGACAACATTTATCAGTTTTCAGACGCAGCCATTATCTTGTTGTCAGGTACTATGATAACTCTACAACTCTGCTACAATAACTCACAGAGCTGATTCGGTCAACGATTCAGTCTGACTAAATCCCACCATGATTCAGACCAGTGAAATCATAAGTTTGATTCAGGTGGATTTGTGAACCAAATTCATTAAAAAGAACTGGCCTTAGAACCGTGTGTTTGTTTATCATACGTATAGCCAGAACAATGTGAAAGAGGGTTGTGTTGTTTTCTTTTTATTACTTTGTGGCGCCGTCTTTCTCTGATGGCAGCACCAGTCTCTGCGAGTTCTCAACACAGCTTTATGTGTGATTTGCATCCAGGATCTCTTTCCAGTTAACGCCACTCCATTCACATAGTTGTGCAATAATACATTGTACACTTCCAGCTTCCCCCAGAGCCCCAGCAGGACATGCCAGTCTGTCTGTTTAATTAACAGTGTCTCTTCGGGGATTCAGCATATTACACATACAACAGTGGAACACAAAACGCACCAGACCTTTAAAACGCTGTGTGTGTGTATGAGACTTTGTAAAACTCCCGTAGGGAATCACTAATCACTTTACCCCAACATTAGGTAAAACCAAGCAGATGTTCCCACACAAAAAGATCTTGAATTACCCTTAATGAGAACTTCCACAGCAGCACCTCTCACTTCTTTTCTGCAGCCTTGGAGGACATGGTCACATATGGGTGGCCTTATTCACCTCAGCACAATTCTAAACAAAAACATCAGATTTATCTGGTAAAAATAACAATTACCTTTTTCATTTCCGTGGCAGAATCAAGCTTTCATAGATCACTTAACTTCTAGGTATATTTGCTATAGGTGGGCATCTAAATGTGGACCACACAGCCTCAAGCATTAGAGAATGTGCATGCTCTTCAGCACATGTTCTTCATCTTTTTTCTCTTCATTTGGTGCATTGTAGCCTCCTGCCAATCCTCTTTATCTCACCTTTCCAGCATGCCTACCCCTCCCTTTCACACTTGTGCTCAATATATCTCTCCTTTCATTCTTTCACTCCTTTCCCCTTAACACCTTTATAATTTCATCTCCTATATGTATATTTTTTTGCCTGAAAGCCTCGATAATCAAGGCTGTCAGGGTGTCGTTATGAAAAACATTCTTCCTTGAAGAAAAATGCATTTAGCTGACTCAAACATTACCATTTATAAGGTATTTTCATGAAGTAATCTACATCTATGTTTGCCCTGAAGGTGTTTTGATTAATCTCCTCCTTCCAGTGTGGAGGTGCCTGCTATAGTCAACATGTACCTAATATCTCACCTCATTTTATATAGTGTTGAAGTGTAAAGAGCGTTTTCTGTGAAGGGTTACTACTTACCCATCAATAAAGGTTGAGATGAAATATTTTGCTTTCTAACCAGCCATCATTTTTTGATGAATTTATAAAAGTTTGAAACTGACTGTGGTATATAGCAGAACATAGTTTGCACATACAGTGGGTACGAAAAGTATTCAGACCCTGTTACTTTTTTCACTCTTTTCACTCTAATTTTTGTTCATTTTTTCCCTCATTGATGTACACACAGTAACCTATATTGACAGAATTGTTGACATTTTTGCTAATTTATTAAAAAAGAAAAACTGAAATATGTTTTGCGCACCTGGATTTGGGGATCCTCTGCCATTCCTCCTTGCAGATCCTCTCCAGAGATGCTCAATTGGGTTTAAGTCAGGACTCTGGCTGGGCCATTCAAGAACAGCCACAGTCCTGAGCACTCTGGAGAAGGTTTTGGTACAGGATATCCCAGTACTTGGCCACATTCATCTTTCCCTCAATTGTAACCAGTCGTCCTGTCCCTGCAGCTGAAAAACAACTCGACAGCATGATGCTGCTACCACCATGCTTCACTGTTGGGACTGTATTGTCAGGTGATGAGAAGTACCTGGTTTTCTCCAAAGATACCGCTTAGAATTGAGCCCAAAAAGTTCTATCTTGGTCTCATCAGACCAGAGACTCTTATTTCTCACCATCTTGGAGTCTCCCGACTGCATCTCTGGAGCTCAGCCACAATGATCTTTGGGTTCTTCTTTACCTCTCACCAAGGCCCCTTTCCCGATAGTTCAGTTTGGCCGGACAGCCAGCTCTTGGAACGGTTCTTTATGATTCTCATTTGCACTGACATGCATTGTAAGCTGTAAGGTCTTATATAGACAGGTGTGTAGCTTTCCTAATGAAGTCCAATCAGTACAATCAAACACAGCTGGACTCAAATGAAGGTGTAGAACCATCTCAAGGATGATCAGAAGAAATGGACAGCACCTGAGT
>JAUCMU010039620.1:0-16807 GCA_032275025.1 Enteromius treurensis | reverse complement strand
CCAAAATAAACGTTTGTTTTTAAATAATATATGTGATTGTGCTGTGTTTATTTATTATGTATATATAAAGACACATACAGCATACATATTCATATAATTTATAGCATATATAAATATATTTATTTATTTTTTTCTAAAATGCAAACAGTACATGCAATGTGTGTGTATTTATTTATACATAATAAAAGTAGTGCAAACTTTTATTTGGAGTGTGACTGATGGTGATTAATCATTTGGCTTCACTAATGTATATGTATAATTTTCTTCATAAATAACTCAGAACTACAAATAAAATAATAATTTAAAAACCTGTAAAAGTGAGTTATTATTCAGAAATCTGTTGCCCATGAGTATGGTACAATTACTAAAAAATATTTGTCTTTGATTTGTCTTGATTAAAGTCAAGTTGTCAACTCTGAGCTTCACAAGCTGTCTTCTCTAAATAACGTGCATGTGTGATGTCGGTCTAACTGAGCGCCTGCAGATTTTTTACTTTTATTATTTATTTTTCATTTCTACCATGTTTTGCTTTGTGTATTTGTACTCCCAGGCTTCATGGACTCGACCTGAGAAACACAAGGTAGGGCTGCTTCACATGTAGCCAGGATGTATACTAATCCTAGAGAAGCCCTTTATCACTGCAGAACATCAAGTGTTGGCTCTCTTCTACCCTTAAAATCCTGTAGACACACACACCCACACACATCAAATCTGATCAAATGACATCTCCAGTCTACAGTGATTGTTGTGTCATTTTATTTCTTTACAGCATATTGCTCATTATTTCTGGATAGCTTCTTGTCAACAGAAATGGTGAAGATCCTATTTGGTCTTTTTAAGTGTTTTTTTTTTTCCGGCTTTCTTAGAAGAACTGTTTTCCTTTACGTATTCCCCTCGGACAAACTTTCTCAAGGGATTGAGGAAGAAAATAAAGAGGGGGTGTTCAAGGGTTGAAACATGCCAGGTACTTCTTTAGAGTATGAGCCAACACTCAGTGTTCTCCCATAGACTCAGACAGGGGAATGTAGCAGCACTAAAGGAGACACTAACACATATAACCAACTCCAGATTCAGACAACACAAGCCTCTGTTAACATAAATACACTAACCCTCACTGAATAAACTCATACGCCACATGTCTGAGATCATTACAGTAACTTTAAACTCAATGTGAAACTTCTACAATGTTGCACATTTGTGTTAAATAGGACATTTAATGATACAAAATATAGGACGGGTCTGTGTTTAATCCATTGGGAGCTTACTGGATTGAAAAAAGCAGGCCGAATAAGTGTTTACCAAAATATCGCCTGTCAGTTAAAATTATCCGATAGTGATGTCAATGGAAAAGTACATTGTGATTACAAAGAGAAAGCAAATAGGTTCATTTAGATTTCATGTTGACTTTAACTGTAGATGCACAATATGAGCGAGTGATTTCATGCTTGTCTCTGAAATGTTAGACTCTGGCTTTATTCATCTGTCAGAGAGAGAATTCATCAGTGTCTGCATTGCTAATTAAGAATGATTCAGATGCATATGGATTGTGTGGGAAGGTCTGTTTATCTGATCTGCTGAGATGAAGGCCACAGTTATGGGATTGCCCACACATCACTTCATGTTTTGAATCCTCAGGAGTACAGATAAAAAGCACCATGGTTCTTTACACGTGCACTTTTCAAGTCAAAGACAAGAAAATTGCTTTATCGTAAGTTTTGGAATAATTAAGAGTCTGCAGTACTGAGTTGATACGTCAAACTAAAAATTGGATTGTGGTACTGACTCAAGTGTTGTGTGACTGACAGGCGGCTGCACGTATTGTGCCCGTGCTCTGTGAAGTGCACTCGTGCCTCGCGGTAACGCTACACGCACGAACGGTCACATGCTTTTCTTCTTTCAAATGCTCATCATGCCGAGGTGTTAATGTAAACACAGTCGGTTATGTCTTTAGTAAAAACAGGTAGAACAACAACAAATGTAGGTGCGTGATTTGTTAGAAAATCAGATACTTGAAATGTAAAGGGATTTGCCGCTGTCTATTGTGTCGCTACTAATAATCAACGACGAATGTTAACAGGAAAAAGAGAAAAACCCTCAATGCTCACAGCTGGATAACTTTAGTAGCTTTAATATGCCCTCTACAATCAAGCATGAGCACAAAGTTCAACCTGAAAAATAAACTCTACATTACAAGCCTGCTTTTTAGAAATAGCATTGGCAAAACGACTTGCCTGTTTACATTTTCACACTACAGGCAGCTCACTTCTTCTGAACATGCTAAATGTACAGAACTGTGCAAAAGGCTTAGGCCTCTAGTATTTTCATCAACAAACAGTCGGTTATTTCTTTCTTTTGCATGTCAGTTGGAAATATCAGTTTACAATCGATTGTAATGATGCAGTGAGATTATTGTCTGCACAAGGAGTCTGACAACAGCCAGTGCTCCACACAGAGAATGACATGAAGTAACAGAACAAACTGAGACAGACTAAATCCAGAAGAACTGCGGAAACATCTCCAAGATGTTTAAAAAAAACCTTCCTGGAAAACCACAGCACTGTTCAAAGTTTTAGACACTCATGTAAAAATGTATTCTATTAACTAAATCAAATAAATATTTGGTATTACAGCTTTTGGTAAAACTTGCTCACAGTTTTTCAGGTAGTTTTCCAGGGAGGTTTTTTTCTTGCCACAGTTCTTCTGGATTGAGTCTGTCTCAGTTTGTTCTGTAATGAAAAAAATAATGTTTGGAAATGTAAAATGATATTTCCAACTGACACGCTACCGCAAAAGATAGAAATAACTTACTTAAAACCAGTTTTGTTGGTGAGAATACTAGTGGCCTAAGACTTTTGCTCAGTACTGTTCATTAAAGACTTACTATTGCTTTTGTTTGCCTCTCTATGCCCGCAGCTAAAGTTTTCATTATATTTTTTATTTAAATATTTTCTGTTGGTCAGACAATGGCATGAGTATGAAATAATGATTAAAGCGTGACCCATTAAGACTAAGTTACATAACCTTCCAAGATGTTAATCTGCTCAAAAAGCCTGATTTATAATTGAGTCATCGCCTGATATAATCAAACAGCCTTTTTAAATTTAGACAACCCTAATATATATATATTAAATATGTAACGATACGCATAGCCTGTGTCGAACGGTTCACGGGCATCGAAGTGATCATCCTTATTCCCTTGTTAATGGAGACTGTGGAGTGAGCAGAGCATGTGTGTGCCATTACTGTATGTAGTTGTTTGCAATGTACTTGTCAATAGGTATGTTCGACTTGAAGAAGAAGCAGTATGTGATTTTGACCGAATACAATTAGCATTCAATCTTAAAACGTCTAGCCAGTTCACTGTCTAGAATGCTGCAGACCACCTCAGGGCTGCAATTTCTCAAAACAACTTGCATCAATCCAAGAAAGGCCATCTTTATCAAAGGTTCAGATTTATTCTCTTTCGCGTTTGGACACACTGTGATCCATCTTGTCTGTGCTAGAGTGCTCTCCCAGTTCTTGTTAGCGTGAAATCTGAAGTGCAGGACACCGTTTGACTCGCTTTTCCCAGCAACAGCTTTTTTTTCCTGACATTGTCTCTTTGTCAGTGCAGTCATACAATATGATATCCGTCACCTACTATTTTCTCCCCCTAGGGGAACAGAAGAAATCCCTTTCTTTCACGCAAGACCTTGAATGTGAGCTCTGATTCTGTTCCGCCGTTGGTTGGCTGCTCTTTCAAGAGAAACAGATGAGGCTTCCTACGTTCGCTATTAGCTGAGATAAGATGCGCACAGGCCAGTGATTGCATTTCAGTGCTCGAAACCTAAGCCGAAATGTTCTCTGTCTCTCCCTCCCTACTGTTTTCTGCTAAATTTGACAACAGACGAGGAGGTAAAGGCGCAAAGTGATTTGCCGGAAGCGTTCAAGGTTAACGTTCAAAGAAATCGTGAAGGTTTATATGCAACCGACCCTACGTACGCACATAAAACAGGAGAGACTCTGCATATGTGGCTTACTGTCAATTACTATGCAACGGGAGGGGACTCGCTCGACAGCCCTGCATACTAACAGCCCTCTGAACGTGAGGCACAAGCAGGATGGAATTTATGGTCGAGACCCTGTTTGTTACTTAAAGCACTCAATCCCTCAGATCGTGACTAAGCCACCACACCTTAAATCAAGTTTGTGAATTGATTGGATTTCAGCGCCGCGTACACTCCATTCCGCTTCGCAGTCAGATTTCTCACTGACCATTGAACAGGCACTTTATAAATGAAGTGCCACTGCAGGTTTCAGAAACATCTTATTTCCCGGCTGTCTTCGCACGCTGTCGGGGGACCGTCTGTGGCTCTGATGAAAGGTGCTCGCTAATGTTCACGTTTTGCAGTGCCTTCACTTAAAGAAAAATGTGAATCGTACATTGAGCAGTTTGCTGTGAGTTATTCGATGCTCAAAACAGCATCCCGTATTTCATTCGGTATGCATGTTCATGCGATAGCAACATTGTAGTGCAGGTGAAACAAAGTACGCTTCGCTAAGCACGAAAAATGTAGAGCGCATCCGGCTCTCCTGGGCTTATTTTATTCATTCTGCTGCACTGAATACTGCTCGTGAATGTCAACAGTGCTTATTGTTAATATCAGGCTTTGACAGCTACGCTTTTTCTCTCTAAATGTCCGTTCGCATTGAATGGGAATAGGTATTCATGTGAATATCGTTGGCTGGTGGCTTGTATTTGTTAACTGAGTAATATGGTGTCAGCTGGCATGACTAATAAATCTATTTAAACATGTCATGGAAGACGCTGCACTCTCTGATTAACATGGGTCACATTATGCAAGTCAGATTCGCTCAGTCAATTAATTTTCTTGTAAATTGCATGAGTGTCATTAATCTGTGGATTTCCATTTGATTTCTTCTTTTGAAGATCGAGCCCGCATGTGTCTGTCACTAATGTATGGGTAACGTACTTTATAGAGAGTTGATGCAAAAGCTTTTTCAGTTTCAGTCTCAAGGTGCTTGGTTGTACACGTGTAGCCAATTAAATGGAGAACCAAATAAATATTGTATGTTTTTTACTGTATGTGGAATTATAAATGAAGAATAGATTAGATAGAATAGACAAAACTCTCTTATTTATGGATTCACTTTTTTTATAAATAAATATATAAATATGTTTGTTAATAAATATTATATTTTATTTATGTGTAAAAAAACAAAAAACATTCTGTTTATATATATATATATATATATATATATACTGTGGCATATTTGGGCTTCATTCTTTCTAATTATTTGTGAATTACATGGATGTTGTTAAATATGTGGCTTTCCATCTTATTAATTATTTTGAAAGTTACCAAGTCGTGCATCAGTCACTAATGAATAGCTAATGTATGGAGAGTTGACACATAACTTTTTTTTTCTAGTTTCATTCATTCATACATTTCACTTTAATTTTCAGATCTGTTCACTTTCAATAAGACATGGTAAAGGGCACATTGCTTGATTAAATCCATATTTTTTGAGAGATCTAAATTGTAACCTTGTGGTGCAAAATCAAAGACATAAACTTTTCCTTATCAATTTTAACTTGTATGCATATATTATAATACATTTCTTATGTATAGGAAATATTATATAAGCTCAGGATTTAAAATAAAAAATTGCAAACAATTGCAAATATCTTTGGGGAAAAAAAACTTTATTAATTTTTCATGACAAAATCATCATTTTATTTGTGTACTTTAATTTAATTTCATTTTAAACTGTCATGTTACAGTACATGTGGCAAATGAACTTTGAAAAGTACAAATATTCAATGTGTATATATACTGTATAAAAGCTGCATGTGTAAGAAGCACAATGCTGTCAAAAATAGTTTGCGTTCACGGGTTAATGTGAATTCAGAAGCTGATCTGAAGGGCCTTTTTAGTTGCTTTTGAAAACTAGTGAAACAACCAAGAATACAAGCAAGAAATGCTTTGAAATTCAAACAACACAGAGCAGGGATGAATACATGCCGGCTTTTCATTGTAACAGCTGGAACTAGCATTGATTGCTGAATTCAAACCAACTCCAACCTTAGGATCTCAGATCACCATAGTAACCAGAGATGGGCGGTAGAGTAAACGCAGTACAAGCTAAAGAGCATGTCCATGTGTGCGGGATGGAGCCAGGGAGTAAAACTGTTAGCAGATTGTCCCAGCTGTGCTGTTCAAACAGGCTTTGAGGAGAAAAGGCTTTAAAGTGGCCCCTGCTGTGTGGTCCACTTCATTATTGATCCCTGCCTCTCTGTCTCTTAAAATACCCCCCTGAGCCCCAGACAGAACTTGAAACACAAAGACATGCTGCCCCTTCGACTGATCTGTAGTTGTGTGCAGGAATGACATTGAAAAAAAAACTGAATTGTTTTTCAATGATGAAATAAGAAATGTCAGCATCAGCTCACCCTCATGTCTTTCCAAACCTGCATAGCTGACCTAAAGTTTTTTTGCACAAGAAAACCTTGACTTGGTTTGATTGAATCATTCTTTTGAGTCCAATCTCTTTGGTGAATCACTTGATTCAGATTCACAACTGTTCACACATGTGTGGATGTCAAGCTTGTCTTTGAGATTCTTAAATTTAGGTCTGGAACATATAAAAGTCAGCAGAATGTAGTCTTTTGTGTTTTCATACTCTATAGCAAAATCATACAGGTTCACAGAAATATGAGACAGCAATGATGATGTATCTATTTTGGGTGAACTTTCACTTTAAAGACAAACCTTGTTCCCCTAGCACTGGCATTTTATGTTGAACTTTATCTACTGTAATATACACTGTCGTTCAAAATTTTTGCATCAGATTTAGATGTTTTTAAAGTGGTTTCTCTCTGTTCTTTCTGCTCTTTAAGACTGCATTTATTTGATACAGAAAACATACAGTAATATTGAGAAATGTTTTTATTACAATTTAAATTAATTATTTTCTATATTAATATACTGTAATATATAATTTATTAATATGATGCATAGTAGAATTTTCATTGTCTATTACTCCAGTCTGTCAGAAATAATTATAATTTGCTGATTTATTCGATTAATTTGATTATCAATGTTAGAAGCTGCTTAATATATAAATATATATATATATTTTTTTTTTTGGAAACTTCATTTTTTTTTTTTTCAGGATTCTTTGATGAATAAAAAGTTCAAAACAGCTATTATGTAAAAAAGAAATATTTTATTTAAGATGTCTTTAACACTTTTTATTAATTTAACAAATTTATAAATAAAAGAATTTGTTTAAAAAAAAAAACACAAAAAAATACATATATAAGAAAATTTATAAACACTGTTCTTTTATTACTTTTTGAGAAAAAAATCACAAGTTGCAAAACAAAGCAGCAAAAAATGTTTCCAATATTGACAATAAATCAGTGCATTAGAATGATTTCTGAAGGGTCATGTGACACTGAAAACTGAATTAATGATGCTGAAACTTTTGCTTTGTATCACAGGAATAAATTATGCTATAAAGCACATTAAAATCATTAAACATTGTTTTAAATTGCAATAATATGTCTTACTATTTATGATCAAATACAGTAAATGCAACTTGAACGAGCATAAGAGACTTTAAAAATCATTAAACATCTTTCTAAACCCCAACCTTTGAATGGTAGCGTACATATGCACTTGTATTTTACATCTGTTTTTCTTACTCTCACTTTCTCTTTTTCTAGAGTCTGGATGGTAACGTGATCGTGCGCAGCGATGCCCGTGTGTCCTCTCTGACTCTGAAATACGTGCAGTTCACCGATGCCGGCCAGTACCTCTGCACCGCCCGCAACTCCATTGGTCAGGACATCCAGAGCATGTACCTGGAAGTGCGCTGTAAGCCAAACCACAAACTTCTCTCTTTGTCCTTTGCAGGTTATTTGTCTTGTAGTGTTCAGGGCGATAGTGTCAAAGCTCAATGAAGTGATTTCTCAATGTTCCTTCTGATCTTTGTCAGGTGTTAGCTTTTGTTGGCTACTAAAACAGTTGGAAATGGATGCTGGACCCAAAAATAAGACCACCACCAGGATCTTAACTAACTAAATCATTAACACTTTACACACAGCCAGAAATTAATGCAGCTAATTTTTGAGAGTGGACAGTAAATCCACCAATTAAACCCAGCAAACCTGCATGAACCAGAGGATTGACACGTTATTCACATTTCCTTTTACAAAACAATCGGTACTATTTCTGTTTTAAGTGAGTATCTAGATTCGATTTAAGGAGTTGCTGGTTTGAGGGCTTTTTTAAATGTCTGTTTCAAACAAATTACACCTGCTTTCCCCCAAAAGCCAGTTCAAATCACAGTGCCATATACTCAAATGTGTTTTATAGCTTATGGGCTTTTTTCATACGTTCAGAGCTCTTCATATGAAATGAAATACTGCCATCTACACATTCTTACAACTCAATTTTGAGAGCAAATGCTTATTTTATCAGATTATGTTTACTGCAGTTGGCTTAGTGCACTTCTGTGCTATTTGCCAGGTAGAGAATTACAGTAAAGCTAGATTTAAAGTTATTTTCATCTGCTGGCACGTTTTTAAGCATTCCCACAATCTAATTCGGAAAAGTGGGAGGGAGTGAAGCTTGAAGTGCAATGAAGGTCTAATTGGATTAATTTTTCTTGCCCTAAAAATCTTCTCCCGTTCCTGAGATAGCATCACAATGTGCAATTGATAGAAATTGTGTGGAAATGCAGTTTGCTACAGCCCGGTTTGTGAGTAATCAGATTCTTGGTTGAGTGCACGGAGCGTTTCGCAGTAATTAGCGATAAGAAAGGTGCTTTGTCTGCTTCAAATGATCCTAGATGAGATTGTTCACTCCCATGCGCAGATACTTACGGTTTGGGTTAGAGTCTCCCGTTCTGTTTTGCATGACTGTACATTTCTTTTTATTTCCCACCTTTTACTTCAGGTTTACATTTAAATGCAGTTTTTCCCGCTTGGTTGTTTATGTGTTGTCTTATTGAAATTGAGTCTCATAGTAAAAATAAAGTCTCAGGCTGGCAGCCAGTTGGAAAGAGTTTATTCTAGCTTTTGAAATCAGTATCTTTCTGCAAACTTTAACTTACATTAACATGTTACACTGCAAAAAAAATGCTTTTCTAACTTAATTTGTTTTGTCTGGTTTCCAGCCAAAATATCTAAAAAAAAACATTTATAAATCAAGAAGAATTTTCAGTAACACTTTCTATGAAGCCTGTATTTATAAGGCATTATAAGGGTATTTTTAATGCATTATGCATAATGCATTATTGTTATATAATGTGTTATAACATCTCATTAAACAATTATAATAGATTAGAATATTTACGTATTTCTGATTATAACTTTTAAGAGTATTTCTAACACTCAGTAAATGTCATTTTTAAATCTACTTCATTTATAATGACACATATAATTATGAGAAATATAATCCATTGTAACTTAAGTGAATGAATCGTGTTCATTGTGTGTTATAAATTATCATACTCTTAAAAGCTATAACCACAAATACGTAAATAGTATAACACATGTGCTTGTAACTGTACTTATGAATATGCTGTACATATAACTTATTATTAAGTTATTTGTAATGCATTATGCATTCATTATAATGCCTTAAGAATAACCTTATAATGTGTTATCAATAATGTGTCGCTTCATAGAAAGCAATAATTTGATTAAATTTGACTCGACAAAAAGTTTTACTTCTCTAGAAAAAATTTTTGATTAACAATTATTTCAGATCATTTGGCTTCAAACAAGACAAAAAATATAAGCTAGTAAAGCATTTTTTGCTGCCCAAAATTTGCCAATACTCATTTCAGCCACTGCTGTGATAAGATTTCATTGGCCGTTTCATCCAAAAGAGAGACATTATGTTTTGGGGTACTGACATTATCTCGGCAGCGGTGTTGCAGCCTGTGGTCCTGAGATAGCGAAAAGATTTGAGTGGATATGTCTTATCAGACCAGCTTTATGGGAAATGTGATGACTCAACTGCGTGTATCAATCCTGGAGTGGAGAGTCTAGTTAGCCGGAGTGAACATCAGGGGAGGCAACAACCACAACAGACAATAGTGCAGATATCAGAAATCGTAATTCTGAATGGTCTTTGAGGGGATGATGGGTAATGTATGCTAGCTGGAAGCCTGTCATATTTTTTGCCCCGAGGTTTGTTTGTTTTGTTTTTTTTCGGGAACAGTCCATGTGTTGGTTGCACTTTGCTGACACTGTGTATAATTACAGATGCTCCGAAGATCCAAGGCCCTGCGGCGGTGTTCACCTGGGAGGGCAATCCGGCTAACATCACCTGCGAGGCCCTCGCTCACCCGGGCGCCTCCATTTCGTGGTTCCGTGACGGCCAACTGTTGCCTAGCGCTAATACCACCAACGTCAAGATCTACAACACTCCTGCTGCCAGCTTCCTGGAGGTACGGCATCAGCCTTTAGATGCCCCCTCATTAAAGTATCAACACTAAAGTCATGTTTGACACTAATAATCGCCTTCTGAGCTCATTTTAAGCATACTTGTAGCATGCACTGTTGCATTTGATATAAATCATAGCCGTCGATACTGCATTGAGAAAACACAGTAATTAGTGTTTTTTCTTACCAGTAACCTATGTTCTTCATTTATGGACAAAATAGAGCTGATACACACATTTATCCACCCTTACCTGCCCACAAGTGCTGAGAATATAATGACTTGTTTTGTACTATGTAGTAGAGTAATTCATGTCATTTTACTGCTCCAGTCGCTTGACTTTCTGATTTTGTTTTCACATTACTGGCCCAAAACATTAATTACGATAATTACGATTATGCTTTCTGTATAACGATGCATTGTGAATGACCCGCGTGGAGCATATTGTTTTTGGAGTCTTGCAAAAGCACAGACTGTGATGTTTAATTTGTTGCATATGAGTATAAAAAATATATATATATTATTTTGTGAAATTTTAGTTCATTTAAAAGCAAACTGAAAGAACATTTTGAAATCAGTTCACAGCATTATGAGGTTTCTATATATATTAGTACATTTTCATCTGAAAAACTTGACTTTGTAATTCCACACACAGTCTGTATAAAATTAGAAGCGAAAAAAATCTATTATACGTAGATGATTATTGAGCACAGCTAATCAAATACAATATGCACAAATGTGCATGATGTAGGCGAGATGAAGCAAAAAGTTTACATGTTTGCTGTGGAAATTGTCTATTTCAAATAAGGCAAGAAGCAGAGAGCCTATTTTTATTTATTACAAGAAATGGTCAACAGGCATTCAGATTTTTCAACCAAGAAAACATATTGAGTCTTCCTCTATCTAATCCAATCATAATGCATATTCAGCTCACAGTATGTATCCATTTAAGGTATCCGTCTATGTCCCCTATATGCATTTCTAAGTATTTAGTGGAAATCATCTTCTTAGAAGCTAGTGTCTCCGCTAATAGCACTACTTGTCTACACACACATTTTCTGTTCTTTAAGCACATCTGATCTAGCATACTGATGAAACCTATAACCACGGTATAAAGGACTCTCTTTAGTAAAGCAAATAATAACACAGTTTTCCCTACAATGTGTTTTTAGAACATTGTAAGAACCCTTTTTAAACTTGAACCCCATTCTATAACATGCTTCCCTTTGTCACAGTATTAAGATTTTAAAAAAATCTTGACTTATTAAAATTTTGACATAAATCAAAAATACTGACATAATCAGCTATACTCGTGATGTCACCACATGTGGGTGGAGCTTCGTCTCATATGGTTCTCAGTTAAGGGCTCAGTTCAGCGCTGCATGAGAGGTTGTTTTTGACTGTTCTGTGAAGCTTGAAATGTTCTCTGTCACTGTCCCTGTTCCCATGGCACATTTTACTAAGCTGTTGGAGCTAACAGAGACAGTACGCTTCTATTCTCTCTCTCTCTCTCTCTCTCTCTCTCTCTCTGTCATTCAATAATTATCGAGCGAGGTGAATGCCAGTGGTGCAGAATAGGAGGTCACTGTCATTGCCATGGCAATGAGCTTCTCTTAACCAGCTAATGTCTGTGTCATGCTAGCTAGGTCAGAAGAGAGGCGGTGCCTTGACGTGACTTTTTTTCTTTTTCCTCTCCGACAGGTCACTCCGGAGTCCCAGAACGACTTTGGCAGTTACAACTGTACGGCAACAAATGTCATCGGCACAGAGTCAAAGGAATTAATTCTGGTTCAAGCAGGTTCGTGAATGTTTATGTACAAAAATAGCAACTACTTTACATTTATGGTGAGCGTGAATCAAGCACAAATTGTCATTCAAAGGTTCTAATTAGCTATTCACACCCACTTTCTCACAAGTGGTGTCTTAACACAGAAAAAACACTTCTAAAAACCCCCCTTGGTACCACTTCATAATCCACCAGGTATGTGAAAGGTAAATCTTCCCCCAGACAGAGATGTTTTAGCTCCAGATCAGAGCCTGCGATCGTATTTTTTAGGCTGAGACTCTTGGGTAATAAAAACAGCAGGGTATAATTTTCAGGCTGTAGATTCGACGGTTAAATGCGACACTGCCTCTGATATTTTTGGTGCTCTGTAAAGTGGGGCAGATGTGAAATGGTGTGGAAGGCAGTGAGGTGATTATTTAGTCTCAATGCGTTGAGGCGGTACTGGTGTGACGCCTTTTTTCTACCTCACAGGCTTTAGAGCCACCACACTTTTTATTGTGCCATAAATTCTCATTTCTTTAAAAGCTAGTATTACCGTATGTGTTCTGTGGGGGAAGGTGGGTCATTTTATATATATATGTATATATATATATATATTTAAATGTATTTTCCCCCCACCGCCCACCCCCCCAAGGATGATTTATGTTGTTGTAAACCTTTTTGTAATAAAAAGCTTTATTTTTTATGCCTCGTAGCCTCGTAGCATTGAACAGAATGTTTATTTGTTGCTACAACATGTTTTTTGCATGGGAAATGAGAAGATGTGTGCTGTGGGTTTGCTGTTTGCATTAAATACAATCTATACTGTGACTTATCCTTCAAAAACAGCTTATTTTCAAAGCCTTCATAACATTCTAACAGGATTATGAAACAATCTACACTAAAATGAAATGCTAAGATCTTAATAAGGACTTAAATGGTCAGAAAGCTGGTCACAAATAAATGTCAGATTCGTGTTTCTGATTTTGAGATCCCTTTGGGAGGATATACAAACAGTAGATAGACTCAGGGCCAGCTCAAGTTTTGGAAAGCTTCCCTCATTTAAAGGAGAATGTGGAATTTTGCTGCCTCTAGTGGCAACAGACAGAACTGTAGACTGTTTGAAACTTGTTTGAAAACAGTAATTTTTCCTATTGATGTATCTGTCTGATATCCAAAGGTTAGAACAAGCCATTATTGCAGCATTGTTCCTAGAGATTGCTTCGGTTTTTTTTACAGTTACTGTATGTTTTCATAGTACATCAAACTCTTTCATCTCACAAGTTCAGGGAAAATTTGATTCCTCATGATATGACCACTTTAACAATATCTTGGTTTGTCTGAAAGATATTTTACTCGTGCTTCAGGGAAAAACCGTACTGGCCACCGCAATAACAGTTCCCTTGGTGAACCATTCCCCAAGCCCATAACAATTTTTCATTGTTTCAGTTTGTCTATTGCCTCACTCACATTTTTGTGGTGCCCTGCATGTGTGTGTGGAGCAATACTCAAGTTATCTTCCAGTGTATGCTTATAAGAACGTGTGTGTGTTCTCTAGATGTGCCTTCGGCCCCCTCTATCGAGCGTGTGGAGCCGTATTCCAGCACAGCAATGGTGGAGTTTGATGAGCCTGCCTCCAGTGGAGGAGTGCCTATCCTCAAGTACAAGGCTGAATGGAGGATAGCAGGCCAAGACTGGACTGACAGAGAGTATGAAGTTGAGGATGGTAAGTATCCAACACACTGTAATAACATTTATTTAGAACTGAAAGCAATGAAGAGAGAAAACAAGATAAATGAGGCTTTCGGGAGACTATAAAAGCTTTTCCTCATTTGTGTGAAGGTCAAGCTCTTGTTTTTATAGCATTGTTTTATACTGAAATGACCACAGATTCTCAGAAGATTGTATTAGGGCAAGGATTTTAACTGAGTTATATTGTCTTAGTGCAACTGTTTTTAAAAACCCTGTCCTATAGCAGACGTGATGCGGCAAGATTCCAACGACAAGCAATTTCTCTGTCTGTGCTGAAAGCAAAAATATAAAACCACAGCCAATCAGAACAGTGTGTGTTTGCACACTTTCTCGCACTTGCAACACACTGCGTTGTGTATTCCAGATGGCCCTTTTATGGTTTTCCTTGAGGTACTTGAGGAAATTGTACCGAAGCTTGTTTCCGCCTCAGAGTAAAAAATATATAAAAAAAGAAAGTTATAAATAAGAAATAGACACATTGTGAGATATGAAGTCACACTGTACAATATAAATAGTCATTTCTGAGGTATAAAGTACGAGTAATTAAGTCACATTTATGAGATATGAAGTCATATTATGGTATATAAAGTTACAATTACAATTAACAGAGTCACAATGGCAAGATATAAAGTCATTTTATGGTATAGAAAGTCACAATTATGACTAACAAAGTTGGAATTGGGAGAAATTATGTCACATTGTATGATGTAAAGTATTTAAGTCACATATACAAGAAATAAAGTCATATAATGTTACATAAAGTCACAAGTATGAGTAACAAAGTCACAAATGCAAGATACAAAGTCATATTATGGTGTATAAAGTCATAATTATGAGTAATAAAGTCACATTTCTGATATATAAATCATATTATTGTACATCAAGTCACGATTTTGAGTAACAAAGTAGCAGTTGCAAGATATGAAGTCATATTATGGAATATAAAGTCAAAAATTAGGAGTAGCAAAGTAGAAAAGGGTAGAAATTAAGTCACATTATAAGATATAAATGTAAAATTATGAATAATAAAGTCACATTTGCGAGATATAAAGCCATTGTGGTATATAAAGTCACAATTATGAGTAACAAAGTCACAACTGGTACAATAGATATAAAATTATGAGATATAAATTCAGTAGCAAAGTCACAATTGTGAGATATAAATGAACATTTCAAAATACAAAGACGCAGCTGTGAGGAACTTTCATTTCAATTATAAGCAACAAACTCACACTTGCTAGATATAGAATCACATGGCTAAACATTACAGCATAAGGTTGCAATGGCCAAGTATTGTGTCACATATTGGGATATGGTGAATTGGAAACAGTACAATAAAGGTATTAGGGCACTGTTATAATAAAGCTGCAATTGCATTAAAATTATAATTAAGAAAAAATTGCAATTGTGCGATATAACATGACAAATTAATTTTTACTTTGAGGCAGAAATGGGCTTCCATAGTTTTGTCATTTGATAGCAGATGTTTCTTAAATGCCACAGTCAGTCTCTCTGCAGTTTGTCCATGTTTGAGGTTTATCATACATGAGGAGCTGTATTTTGGTGCAGTGAGGTATTACTGTGTGCAACTGACAGCATGTAGTGCTTGTCACCGCTGCAGCTGGTTAAGACAGAAATTTTGATTACCACGGAAGTGCTTTTTATTGCTTGTCACTTTGTTTCTTCTCGCCTAGTTAAGATGCTGTGTTACACTTTAAGAAGAAAACAGCAGTGTATATAACGCACATAGAGCCACCCTCCCGTAGTCAATATAACAACTAAACATTTTCCACAGCTGCTAGCCATTTCAAATTGTGGCAAAATAACCTTCCCCGCTGCCATAAAAACTCTTTCATTGGCGATATTGCTTGGCAAGCATGAAATGGGATGCAGAGTTGACCAAAAATAGAATGCGCAAATGTAGAAAAGGGACAGGGTTCACTTGAATGCTAAATAAGAGTGCTCCGAGCAGTTGTCACAGCCTGACATGTGCTCTGTTTGTCTGTGGGTACTGTCTGTCTCTCGGGGTGGCGGAGGGGGGAGAGATGTCAGTTTGCTCACTGCTGACAGCCTGCTCGCTCTGCCAGACCTCCTTGAGACATGCGTCAGAACAAGCCTCACACACGCACACAAACGCAGCCTTTCACGAAGTAGTCTACCAGCCACCTACACACACACAAACCTCTGCTGAGCCAATGGCTTTTTGATCACTCAACCTTTGTCAGCCAGTCTCTAATGCATTAGATTGGCGTATGATAGTCATGCAGCAGACTCGAACAGAAGGTACCAGATTGAACAAGTACAAAAAAATCAAGAACAGCACATTTTTGGTCATTATTGATGTATAATTGGTGATTGATCTGGGTGGAAGCTGGTTCTTTTTTGCATTTAACGCAATATAATTGATAATTGATTTCTTAAAAATATATGTTACATGTATATATATATATATATATATGTATATATATATATATATATATATATATAAAAATTTTGAGAAATCAATTATTTTATTCAGTTAACGACATTTCTAATGTTACAAAAGATTTAGAGATTATTTTGAATTTCATAATTATTTAATAATACTGTAAAAATGCATTACTTTTTCTACAAAAAAATATAGTTTTCAACTGCTATTTTTATAATAAGAAGACATAATTGTTGCGTGTATGGTCCCGTTGTGTGCATGCGTGCACCTCTCAGCGTGGGCAATGAGCAGAGGAGACGTGAGCTTCAAAAAACACAAACTTTAAGGAACTTGGTCCGGAAAACAAAGGCTGACGAGGCAGCAAAACACACAGCACAACATGGAGAACACGAGACTTTAACA
>JAUCMU010039550.1:0-16814 GCA_032275025.1 Enteromius treurensis | reverse complement strand
ACACATAAACCTGTTTTAAGACACTCATAAAACAATATTAGCCACCTTTAAAATGGCATAATAGGGGCACTTTAAGTATGAATTTTATTGTATTTAGTCATTTGATTATCAAAAACAAAAGTAGTATTAAAATTAAATTCATTTATCTAATTATATATTTATTAATTCATTCATTCATTCATACATTCATTCCATTGTCATGTTTTGGTATGTTTGTGTGTGGTTAAATAAAAAATATATTATATTCTATTGACATGACTGTTCTGTATTCTTTTTTGTAGGGACTTCCTGGTGCCGATGGAGCCCCCGGTTTGTCTGTAAAGGTTTGTTAAATTATATTATAGTCAGACTAAACAGCTACATAAATAACTTCTAAACTGAGTTTTATTTCACAATTGCCCTATTCAGACACTAATTGTTTGTCACGTTAATGACTGTAAGTGATCAAATTAATTTGGATAAAGGTAACTTCATGTTCTAGGTGTAGGTTTGTGATTCCACAAACCTAGTAAATTTCAAACAAGCATTCACATGTTAATACAATAAAATTACTTTAATAATAGGATAATAACATCTTTTGTTAGTATTACTTATTAAAATATCCTATTTTAATTTAGGAAAGTGGAAACACTATTGGATTAAATTGTTTTCTGTGATGCATCTCAAAATTACAGCTGTCTTTTTAAAAATTGTTTATGCATCTTATTAGTAATGTCAGACCTGGCTGCTTGGTTTATATTTTGTACATCTAAAATGTTTTTGAACATTTTTATTGGGAAAAAAAAAGACGTGGAAGATAACATTAAAATAATCCAGAATTATTTTTTTCATTTTTTTACTCCCCGCATTTCTGTGTTAATCCGTTGTGGTTTAAAGTATTTTCATTTTAATGAAGGTATCCAGTACAAAGTCCCTCATTTTATTGTGCTTGGCAGTGGTCAAAAAGGATTTACACAATGATTTCTGGATTGCAATAAAAATTGCCATCCGAATATGAATAAATATATGTTTCCTGATCCATGTCTCTTCTCGATCCAGGGTGAACCAGGATCGCCAGGACAGGATGGAATACCAGGATTAGCTGGTTTACCAGGTGCCAGGGTCAGTCTTCTGTTTCTTGCAGTTTTGGAATACTCTGAAAAGAGACTATACTGTATATGTTTTAAAAGGTACAATTAATGAAATACTGAATACTAAATATATAACTATTGTAGCAAGTGATGGGGCAATTTTTATGATGTGCAAATGGTTAAAAAAATGATTTTGGTAGCTGTGACACAATTAATGTTTAATGTTTTTGTTGTTGTTACCATGCTGTACAAAGGGGCCAAAGGGGGACAAGGGCAGTCCAGGAGAGAAGGTAGGATATTATACTTATCTAAAACTATTTTGAACAGTTATGTGTGGTCATGACCTATGTTCTTCACACCAAGTGATGAATAATGCATAATGCTATTCATCTCGAGCCAAAAGCTCACTGTATTATTTTTGCTGTCTGAAACAAATTTCACTTTGCGTGTAGAACATGATGTAAATTGTTGTATTAATTATAATTTAGGGTGAGAGAGGTCGTGATGGACTGAGCATCACAGGGCCTCCCGGTCCCCCTGGCCCACCTGGACCGACCATTAACTTCCAGGATGTAAGTAAAAAGTCTGCTAACCTGCTTTGCTGCTATATTTTGCTTGAGAGCCAAAAAGATAATGATTTTTTCCTCCAGCTCCTTCTTAATGATACTGCAGCCAAATTGAACCTCACTAAGATCAGAGGACCTCCAGGCCCTATGGTACGTAAAGCAGCTCACTGTTTTCCCCTCAAAAGCTTTTTAAGATGTAGCATGTTAAACATGGATAGTACAAACGTCAGCTTTTATACTACATTTTGCAAGAAATGTGTCCAGGAGCAATCACAGCTCCAAGTATACAGAAATCTGTAAGATCTTTCCCTCCCTCACAGCACAATTCTGCTAAATGCGTGGCATTTCCACGTGATCTGGAATGGGTTTGTTCTTTGATCATGCATCGCATCCATGTCTCTGCTGATGACTTTTCGCTTGCTTCTGTGTGTGTGTGTCATGCATGTTGCAGGGCCCTGAAGGCTTGCCTGGCAGAGCAGGATTCCCTGTAAGAATGCCATTCTTTTTCTGTCTGCTTTATAGAATAAAACTATTTCAAAATAATACACTGACATTAAAGGTGTGAGTTGCTGAGTGGTCCTATGGAGATTGCTTGACCATTTTTGATTTTATCTGACCAAGTCAAATAAAAATTTGCAATACCACAATGAAATAGATTTTGCGGCCGCAATATGCATGGAATTGGTATATAATCAGTCTAAAATGGTTTTTAAGTTTACAATTTTTGGACCACTTGAAATGGATTGACCCATGGGTGTTCAGTCTTGTCAAATGATCTATCCACACAGTCTCACAGCAATCTGTACATATTTTACGAGGTGACTAATTCATACGGTTTTTGCTAAATCATACATATTTTACAATTTGACAATTTATATGAATTTGTTCGAATGACCTACACCTAACCCCGCCCCACAGGGCGTTTACACAAGTCGTACAAAATCATGAGGTTGTACGAATTTGTCACGAATACGTATGAATTGGTCGTGTGTTGGATCTATTTGTGTATGAATTAGCCAGTATACCTTACAGTGTCATGAAATAATAATCCATAATTTAGCGGTTGATAATTTTTTTTCCCTCAGAATTCTATAGTAGAAACCACTATTAAAGCAAGATTCAGAGTTCAGTGCAAGTTCAGTCACTTCCCTTGTCTTCAAAAAACTAAATTTACATCTGTGCACTGAATGGAGTTTTTGGAGTTTTACAAAGCAGAATGTGAATAATTATTAGTTCTTCTGCATTGCATCTGTAATTAGCTGTAAAGATGGTTTACAGTTTTGTGTTATTTGTTGAGGTGATGAAAAGTGAATATAAACCAACTGGATAAACAAATTCCACTTTGCTTATTAGTCCCACTCACATTTATGTTAGTGCCTTGCTGTAACCTTGATTTTTTTTTTTTAAAGGGATTTTGGCTAAACTGAGCTTATTTTTTTACATTTCATATGATTTTGTGTAGAGCTTTTAATGGGTTAAGTTTGGTCTTTGGAGTTATAATCTGGCAAACAAACCATTATAATTGTGGAAATAACTTGCTTGAATGTTGTGATGCACAGGGCCCAAGAGGACCAAAAGGTGAAATTGGGTTTCCTGGCATTCAAGGACCTTCAGGACTGAAGGTATGGGTCTAAAACGTGATCAGAAATAATCTGTTGCACATAATGCGGCACAAACTCTCCCATCATTGCCTCACGAATGACATGACAAATTTTCTAATGAGGTCTCATTTTATTTTTAAGTATTCATAAATATGAGCTGCTGTCTTTTCCACTATAATTTAGCTGTCACGTCTGATTGCTTACCGTATAGGTGCTCTAAGCTATCTTTGAATACCACACATAAAATATTCTTACCAACTCGGAGATCATAGAAACAGGTCTCCTGAGGACTAACTCTGTGACAGCCCTGAAACGCTAAATACTGCCAAAGAGAGGCCCACGCTCTCTCTTATGGATTCAGGTTAGCTGAACCTTGTAAAAAAGCTGAAATTGCTTACAGCACCTTTTTGGAAGTAGATTGTTTCACCCATAAGACATACTAGATTATAACTACTTTTCAGGTTTGCCATAAAGTAATGTTTTATTGTTGTATTGTATTGTCCAATAGGGAGAAAAGGGGGAGCCAGGTGTATCTATAGCTGCTGATGGATCTGTAATACCTGGCCTGAGAGGACCCAGAGGACCGAAGGGAATGAAGGTTCAACTCTCTATTTTTGAGCTTTAACTTTTTGTTGTTTCTTAATGGTCTGACATTGACATTGTTGTACTTTGTAGGGAGACATCGGCCCCCCTGGACAGTCTGGGATTATGGTAAGAGGCATCTCTCAAACAAAAATGGAAGCATGCATATCTATTTTCAATTAAAATTACAGATGCCACAATTACATACTTGTTCAAAGCAGCAATCAGTTGTTCAAAATCCACTTTTAATCCAAAATCCACTATTACTCTGTGTTCTTTTCTTTCTACATGTTATCTTAAGGGTTTTTGCATTGTTTTAATATTAGTTTTAGTATTGCATTACTATGCATATTTCAACTTTTTTATTTAAAGATGTATAGGTCACATTTTTGGCTTGATACTGTAGAAAAGTGATAAGTTTTTCAGTTGTTTTTAACTTGTATATTTGAATTTAAAATATGGCATGCGGTTCCTTCAATCATTAAACATAATTTAGTTAAACTGTAAAGATCATAATAAGTAATTGCAATTAAAATTTTTAAGGTGAATCATTGACAATTAGGATTTTTGTCATAGTTGTGCAGCACTAGCATGCATGCATAAACACATGAATATGTATGTTGTTTTTTTTTATCTTTAGGGGCCAATTGGACCACCTGGACAAAAAGGAGAATATGGATTTCCTGGTCGACAGGTAATGTTTTTTCATGTCTGTTTATTTACAGTCTCGCCATCTCATAAATGCTTATTTCCACTAACTCCCTCTAATTTGTTTCAGGGCAGGGCTGGAATAGCTGGAAGGAAAGGGGATAAGGGAGATTCTAGTGGTCCCCCTGTAAGCTACTTTTTTTTTTCTTTGTGACAGGATGCTTCCATTATGTTTCATATCTAATTAAATAAAATGACTTTCCTGTATTCAAGGGTCCACCGGGTCCACCTGGACCTCCAGGGCCACCAGGGAGAGTAATTGCTCTCAATGGAGTAAGTTTATCTTATCAGATTTGCAGCGTATGGAAATTAAATATGTATGCATCATCAAAGCGTGCTTTAACCTAAAATGCAATTTTCACAAAAGTCATGAAATGATTCTGCTCTAAAGACAGTTTTCCCAGTTCCTCCTAGACCACATTGCAAAATACCAGTAAGTTAATGAGTGAAATTCTTTGATTGGTGGTTTGGCTTTGGTTGGGGTGCATGTCCTTCTGGCTCAGCCCCTCCCCCTAATACACTAGCCCCGCCTACTTTGCTTCCTAAGGTGTTTCTGGATTTTTCCTGGGTTCATGGTCTTAAAAACAGCATAGAACAGGTTTAATTTGACAACATGTCTAATTTACATTTTTTCTAAAGTGAATGTATATATATATATATATATATATTTTTTTTTTTTATATAATATGAGCTTGGCATCTGAATAACGCCTATCTTTTGCTGTTATTTACAAATTCAGGAGTTTTTCTCCATGGTTTTTTAACCCAGTATTTCATCTCATCTCGCCTGAGGCTCTCTCCTAAGCTCACTAAGGCATGTTGCATGAGCTCTAACATTTGTTGGGCTCAGCAGTGAATTCGTGGTATTATGGGATTTTAAATTCTGGGTTCATATTCTTTTTAATATTTCATGTCATACATAATAATCACTTCTTTTCTATTCAAAATGTTGTCTAATTTGACATATATAAAATGTTTGTCTTACAGGTCGACAACAACAATTTACAACAAGGTATATGCATCAGATCTTAAATATATTTTTATACACTGCTCAAAAAAATAAAGGGAACACTAAAATAACACATCCTAGATCTGAATTAATGAAATATTCTTATTAAATACTTGGTTCTTTACATAGCTGAATATGCTGACAACAAAATCACACAAAAATTATCAATGGAAATCATATTTATTAACCCATGTAGGTCTGGCTTTGGAGTTACACTCAAAATTGAAGTGGAAAAACATACTACAGGCTGATCCAACTTTGATGTAATGTCCTTAAAAGTCAAAAAGATGCTCAGTAGTGTGTGTGGCCTCCATGTGCATATATGACCTCCCTACAATGTCTGGGCATGCTCCTGATGAGGTGGCAAATGGTCTCCTGAGGGATCTCTTTCCAGATCTGGACTAAAGCATCTGCCAACTTCTGGATAGTCTGTGGTGCAACGTGGCATTGGTGAATGGAGCGAGACATGATGTCCCAGATGTGCTCAATTGGATTTAGGTCTGGGGAACGGGCGGGCCAGTCTATAGCATCAATGCCTTTGTCTTGCAGGAAGTGCTGACACAATCCAGCCACATGAGGTCTAGCGTTGTCTTGCATTAGGAGGAACCGAAGGCCAACTGCACCGGCATATGGCCTCATAAGGGGTCTGAGGATCTCATCTCGGTACTTAATGGCAGTCAGGCTACCTCTGGCGAGCACATGGAGTAGCGAATTTCCAATCTTGGTGTTCTTTGGCAAATGCCAAACATATGGCACAGTGTTGGTCTGTAAGCTCAAACCCCCACCTGTGGACTTGGAGCCCTCATACCACCCTCATGGAGTCTGTTTCTGACCGTTTGAGCAGACACATGCACATTTGTGGCCTACTGGAGGTCATTTTGCAGGGCTCTGGCAGTGCTCCTCCTGTACCTCCTTGCACAAAGGCAGATGCAGCGGTCCTGCTGCTGGGTTGTTGCCCTCCTACGGCCTCCTCCCCGTCTCCTAATGTACTGGCCTGTCTCCTGTCCTGGTAGTGCCTCAGTGTTGCTTCCTAAGCGGGCAGTTTGATTTCACAAAAGTGTGATTGACTTGTAGTTACATTGTGTTGTTTAAGTGTTCCCTTTTTTTTTTTTTAGCAGTATAGGTATTTTTTTTATAATTATGTGTAACATTCAATATTTTGGCATTACAACAGGCAACGGAAGAGCATCATTAGGAGTTAAAGGGGACAAGGGTGATATGGGAAATCCTGGGTTGCCAGGAACTGCAGGTATAATAAAAATGCCTTATTTTAGGAAATAATCATGTGCATTGCATTTGAATATAATTGATTAAATTACCAAGTTTACTGTTGGTTTTTAAGGTGGTTTTGCTGTAAAATGTTTTACTAATGTATTAAATTTTTTTTATCAACCTGCCCTTGAAATACAAATTAAAATGGGTCACATTTCTGGCACATTTGACATTGATTTTTTTTTAATTATTATTAGTTTTAATTGTCCCTGAATAAATTAATGAATGAATATATACAAAAATAAAACAGAGTCACACTTTATATTAGGTGGCATGAACTACTATGTACTTATTGTGGACATACTGTATTGCAAAACACTTTTGCTGTTATTGAGGTGGGATACGGGTAGGGTTAGGGACAGGTTTGGTGGTATGGATTTAAGAGTGGGTTTACAAAAATTCATTACAAATATAATTATATATTTTATTTAAAAAAAAATACATGTGCGATGAAAAAATATGTATGTACACAATACTTGCATTGTACGAAATGATTAATTTAAATGTATGTACATAGTAGTTAAAAATGTGTGGCCAAAATTAGCATTAAGTGTCTATATGGCATTGGTAGACAATCCAGTGACTAGACCTCAACAATCTTTATGGGTTTTTTTCTTCACAGCGTCTTTGTTTCCTTATGGTTTTGAGGTAAGCACTTGTTCAGTATTTAATACATGATGACTCTGAAATTCTATTTTTTAACTGTTTTCTTGGGACCCTCAGAAAATAGAACAAAAAAAATTAAATATATAATGATGATCAAATTTGACATAATGAGTGATCAGAACAGTTATTTTCTTTTTTTTTTCAAATGATGTATGCCATTGCTGGTCTCGACAATGTTGAGTGTGTGTCTCTAAGGGTGCTAAAGGTGATAATGGCTACACGGGGCAAAAGGGAGAAAAGGGGGATCCGGGTTTGCCTGGCCCACCAGGGCTGCCTGGGAGGACAGGCCTTGTGGTAGGTCATCTGAAAAAAGACATAAGCTTTAATTTGATAAAGCGCATTTGATTGAGTGGAAGTGTGTCCTCTCACATTCCAGCCCTAATTGTATGCTTTGTGTTTTAGGGCCCGAAAGGTGACTCTATTGTTGGTCCTCCTGGGGACACTGGACCCTTGGGCCCTCCAGGATTGCCTGGCTATGGAATTCCAGGACCACAGGGGCCACCAGGACCTCCTGGACCACCAGGCACTCCATCCCCATATGGCTCTGGTAACATCAAATACCTTCTTAACCATGACTGCAGAAACATTCAAAACTTTAGAAGACTAACCCGAGCACATTCTTTTTCTCCAGACTCATTTTGAGTGACTTTATCAGGGCTTAAAACTTCTTATCAACAACTTAACAGTGCACTAAAATTCTGTTTTACTTGTCTCTGTCTCAGCTGCAAGTCTTCCTGGACCTCCAGGTCCTCCAGGGCCACCCGGTGCTCATGGAAACCTTGTAAGACAGATGGCACGAAACTCAGCAAGCTCATAAAAGTTTAAATGCGCCTTGCATTTTTTTATGTTTGTCTAGATTGTGACTGCTTACTTTGCCTTCCCAGGTGATAACATATGAGAACAGTCAGTCCTTGATAAGAGAGCCCAATCGGGCTGCAGAAGGTACTCTGGCATATGTTATAGACAAGAGTGAACTGTATTTCAGGGTACGAGGGGGCTGGAGGAAAGTTGAGGTATCTACTCTTCACATTTACCTTGAAACCAAAAGTGAATAGAGCAGCTTTGCTCTTTGTTGTCTGCTTATTCAGATGTTTTCTGATGTGTAACTGTGTTGTTAGCTAGGAGGGCTAATCCCAGTTCATGAGGAAAGTTCCTCATCTGCTTTGTCACAAGGCCTGAGCAGACCCAGCGACCGCAGTGTACCTAAACGTCAAAGCCAGGTGCGTTATGTGTTATACATATACACTTGTCTGGGGATTTACTGATATTCAAATTTTGAAAGATACCAATAAACTTTTAATTATTACACAGATAGCCAATACACAGCTGTCACATCAGTCATTTAGTTAGTTAATAAAAATACAGTCGTTCATTTTTAGTTCATGTTAGTTCGCATAGCATTAACTAAATATAAACAAACAAAACTTGTGATTTTAATAATGTATTAATAAATGCTGAAATTAACATTAACCCTTTCACACATGAGTTTAAAATATTCTAGCTGAGCCTCCAGAGTGATGCTGCGTCCGAAATAGCATACTGCTTAAGTAGGTACTACATTTAAAATTGAACTTAGTACCCAACCGTTAAAAAGTACGCTCTATATAGTATGAATGTGGGTAGTATGAATGTAATTCAGACGTACTACATCCGCCATATTGATGTCGTCACGTGTCATGTGTCGTCACAACAGCACAAAAATTGACATTTTCAATAAGTCATCCATTTATTTAGATTGGGTTAAACAAGTGTAATTTAATCACAATAAACAATTTTTTTTTACTGAGGTACTCACACTTGAAGTGAGCCGCGTCTCCACTTTCTGCCATTTTTCGAATGACGCATCCTCTCCCGGAGCCTTATGGGATAGGAAAGTGTCCATGGTATGTGTGTACTACTGAATTCGGGCGGAAGCAGTAGGTCATCCGGGTACTTCTCGCCTACTAAATTTCAAATACTATGAATTCGGACATACTACTCGCCTCGCATACTGCATAGTAGTATGTGATTTCGGACACAGCATGTTTTTTTAGGTGACCGTTAATTTAGAATGTTTAGCCTTATTGTTTCCATGGCGACGCATCATACTTGTCATGTGACGCACTGCAGTCGCAATAGCGCTGTGTGACACATGGATCGTTTTATTTAGTTTTTCCATTTTTACTATTAATATTTACATATATTATGATATATTTTATATTCTGATTTTGAAATCTGTAAATGTATTTGGTAGTTTAAACACTTTTGTAATGACCGTGTTAGTTGATCTATACCGGGTGATGGGCGCCGCCATATTAGTTCGTGCTGAATCCGAGCTGTGGGATTTACAACACGTAAGTTCGTCCTCTCCTCCCGAAAAAGTAAGTCTCCGGTAAACGGGGAGAAGAGAAGAGTAAACTTAATAGTAACCTACACGATCTGTATATGCTATTAATAAAACATGTCATTAGATTATATTTGTAAAGATCATTATTGTCATTTCTATAGACATCAGCATGTATTTTATAAATTATAAATGTATGGTTTTGCAAGTACGTCTGTGGTTTTAAAGTAATGAAACCTACAATTAGCAGTATATAGTTGAAAACACTGCATATTTGTAATAATATGACAAGCGCTCAGCGTGTCTGATCTGGCTCTGCGCCAGCAAAAGCGCGACAGCAGATTTGAAATCAGCAGTTGATGACGTGATGCACTGAACGTTCTAATCACAGCTGTGTGTTCGTACACGCGAAAGGTTTAAAGGGATAGTTCACCCAAAAATTTTAATTATCCTGTCTTTTACTCAACTTTGAAGCATCCTACAGTAAGTGTATGTGACTTTCTTCTTTCAGATGAATCCAATCAAAGTTAAAATAAAAATAGCCGTTACACTTCGGAAAGACGTGAAATAACGTGTGTGTATTCATACTAAAACATCCCTCATATAATAAAGGAATAAAGTCCTCCTGTAGCGAATCTATGCATTTTTGTATGATAAATATCTATATTTTAAACTTAAAATGCACTTTTCTCTCACATCTGCTGTCTGTGGAAACCGGAAGCAGTCCCGGTGGATGTATGCGCACGCACCTCTCCTCTTGGCTTATATTGAAATCCTGCTACATTTTTCTTTACAAATCCTCAGTTTGTGCTTCTCATTCATGAGTGGCGTTTTGTTTTGTTCTGTCTCTGCTCTCGTTATGTCATCCTCTGGGACTGCTTCTAGGTTTCTCACGGCCGATGTGAGAGAAAAGTGCATTTTAAGTTTAAAATATAGATTGTAACGGCTATCAGCCATTTAAACTTATTCAAAGACTTGGAGGGGTCTTGACCATGTTTTATTTGAACTCTGACTGGACTCATCTGAAAGAAGAAAGTCACATACACATAGGATGCTTCAAAGGTGAGTAAAATACAGGATAAATTTCATTTTGGGGTGAACTATCCCTTTAACAAAGATTAATAAATGTAATAATAATAAATTCTCAAAAAAGTAAAGTAAAAGTATTGTTAATTCTTGATGCATGTTTACTAACGTATTGTACTAATGTGTACTAATCAACATAATTACTGTTACTAATTACATGTTATAAAATGTACATTTTAAATTAACTGATTATGAAACTGAAATGATTATAGAAAGGTTAATCAAAATGAGTATGAACAATTCAATACTGAATATTGTGCTGATAGATCATAAAATATTTGTCACACGCCAATAGCCTCGAGGCAGTGTGCTAGCATGTAGCGCTGTTGTACTTTGGGCTTATGTACCTATGCCCCTCTCTCTCTTCCACTTTGCTTCCTTTCTATATAAATAAAAGCATAAATATCACCAAAAACAAAACTTGGTACAATGGTACCAAAAAATTGTACAAAATATGTAATATGGGCTGATATGGACTATCATTTTTCAAACCAAGAGAACTGTTACAGTATTCTATCGAAGTGTAATTTAATTTATAATGTTGCGTACTGTATCTTAATGTCTGATGTGAATAACGAATGGTAATTGCAGGAGTTGAAGAGCTTCCTGCCAGACTACCATGTTTTTCAACAGAATGCGCACTCAACGCCAATGGTAAGGGTTGCTTAACCTTGTTGCTTCCTAAATAATTGATATGAAAAGGTGAGCACTTAAAGGTGATCTTTGACCTTTGATCTTCTCAGTTGCACTTGGTAGCACTCAATGCCCCGTTCTCAGGGGACATGCATGGAATACGAGGGGCAGATTATCAGTGTTACCAGCAAGCCCGTGCCAGGGGCCTGACATCCACTTACAGAGCCTTCCTCTCCTCTCACCTACAAGACCTTTCCAGCATTGTCAAGAAAGGGGACCACTTCGGCCTGCCAGTGGTGAACCTCAATGTATGTGAAGGAGCAGGCTTGCAACAGTAGATTTTAATCTGAAAGTGTTTTTGATCAGTGTGCTCTCATTACATTTAGTTTGCCTAAGTTTAGCAGTCTAAATTTAGCTTCTTGTGTTTCCTCTCTAGGGAGATGTGCTTTTCGGCAGCTGGATGGCTATGTTCTCTGGCGACGGGGCTGTTTTTGATCCACTTACACCAATTTATTCCTTTGATGGACGAAATGTCATGACAGATCAAGCTTGGTAAACACCTTTTTACTTTTTTCTTAGATGTGTTTATTAATTTTGTCTGCTAACACCTCAAGTAAGGTTGTAGCTGCGACAATATTTTATATATTAGGTATATAACACTGAACAATCAAAAAATATGTTATGGAATTTTTTAATCATAGACACCGTATTTTATGAAAATAAAGCACTATATCCAAATTTCATTTTTTTAAAAGATGCACATTGGTGTGTAAGTCACATTTTATTGTCAAATTCAGAAATGATGTCAAATAGCAGTAAATAAACATTTATTTAAATCACATTGTATTGCATTATACACAAAAATTGTGACTTATATTTTGCAAAATATACATATCTACATTTCTACATATAATTTAACCTTTTAAGCTATCTGAATGAATATTATTACTTATATTATGAACATGAATTACTAAAATAGTGTTACTATGGCTCCAAAAATGTACTTATGTTCAGAAAAATATACATTTTTGGATTTCTACATTTATTTTAATCTTTCATGTTATATAAATTAATATTTTTTCTTATATTGTAAACAAACCTAAATTAATAAATTCTGTTACTATGGCTAAAGAACTCTGTATTTTAATCTTTTAAGTTATCTAAACTAATATTATTTTTTATATTACAAACCAACATTAATTAAATTGTATATAACTCAAGGTCTCAGAAACTGGATAAAGGTCACTTATATTATGAAAGATATAAGTTCCCACATTTATTTTAACCTTTCAGATTAATCAAATTTAACATTTCTTATATAATAACAAACATGAATTAATAAATGGTATGTTATTATGACTCAAGGCCTCAGAAACTGGTGTGGCACGGCTCGAATACAGCAGGCATCCGAATGACAACTAGCTACTGTGAGGCCTGGCGGACAGGGGATATGGCGGTGACAGGACAGGCATCTCTTCTGCAGACTGGCAGACTGCTTGGACAGCACGCACGTAGCTGCTCAAACCGCTTCATTGTGCTTTGCATTGAGAACAGCTACATCCGGAACCCTGGAAGGAACTAGAAAGCTGACCATTTTAACGTAAAGTAATGCAGATGTAGGGAGCAGCGGTAGCTGGACTGCTGGGGGAAATATCCAATCTACTCTTTTATTAGGGAGAGAGCTCCTATGAGAAGTTACAAGCCAGGGAAAATGGCAATGCAATCATGTTTCTCTTCTAATCTGAGCATGATGTAAATATGTATAAATCACCTACTGATACTGTTCAATCAACGACCCACCGACTTCTATTAGAATACCAAAGAATACCTCAGCCAGACAATTGTAGATCTATTGTATGAATTCACCACATTACTCTGTGCCATTTTCAGATGACATTAGCCCCAGCTCACAATGACTAATACAGAGGTTTTGTGTGTGTGTCTGTGTGTGTTTTTAATGTATTAACTACAAATTTGAAACCACAAACATTGATAGATAAAAGATGCTCATTTGTAATCAGATTAAATGCCAATGTTTAGACATTGTTATTTGTTATACCGTATTCGTATGAGAGTTTTGGAAGTTTAAATGCACTGTAATAATAATTTCTTCTTTTATTTTCTTTTTTTTTCACACTCACAGAGCTCCTTTTTGTGAACTTGCATTTAAACTAGTATTTAAGAGAGGCAGTAAGTCTAATTTATAATGTAAAAGCAGCACATAAAACTAAAAAAGTACATTATTTTCAAAAGCTGACCACAACCACAGCTAAAGTAGAAAGTAAGTAACAGTGTTATCTTGTAGTATCAAACAATAATAGAGAATTCCCTTTTCTTTTTCATATTTGAATGGTGCTCAGTGAATAAATGATTTGTTTTATAAGTGTGCTCGTCTTTTGTTATTATGATTTAGAACAATGCGCACACATACAAACACACTAATATTTAGAAAGGATTAGAAACAATATATATTCAATGTACCTGTCTCTTGTCAAAGTAAATGGGACTATGTAACAACATTCAAATGTTTTATGTCTATACAATTATTTCAATGTTTTTTAAAGAAATCTGTCATGTACACAGAAGTATCTGATGATAAATACAGAAGAATGTGAAATATTGTAACGATTTAAAATAACAGTATTCAATTTGAATATATTTTAAAATGTAATTTATTTCTGTGTTGGCAAAGCTGTATCAGCAGCCATTGCTCCAGCTTTCAGGGTCAGGTAATCTGTCACGAATCATTCTAATGTAGAATCTTTTTGTGGATCCTTCGACAAATAGATTGTTCAAAAGAACAGCCTTTAACATTTTTAATTGGACATTTTTGTTACATTACATGTCTCTAGTGACTCGTTTGAAAGTCTCATAACTGTATTGGTTTCTTTCAAAAATAAAATATTACTGACCCCATACTATTGGTAAATATTAGGTCACAAGGGGGCAGAGTGGGGATGCATGAAGTAGGATATGAGATTGAAAAAAACCTAAACGTATAATGATATTAATACAATTTAGATGAAGCTTGCCACAGATAATATTATATAGAGAGAGTTACCTTTTGCAAAGTTGGTGCTCAAGTTTTTTATTTAAAAAAACTGAAAAACGTACAATTATTAACGTATTAACAATCAATCACCATTCTTTTGCATTACATTATGTCATTACCTCTGTTTCAAAGTGAGAGAGAGAGAGAGATGCATTTAGACTGTTTAATGCTGCATTACAGAAAATATAATTGCATGTTATAATATTATGTAAATGTGGAAACCAAAACTTTTTTTTCATCTGCGTTTGTAAAATTACCGCAATGATTATTTCATGATGTCGCTGATCATAACTGCATTTGGGATGATCAGATCAATCTCCAAACAACATTCACAGGACAGATTCGCAGTAGTTTTGAGACACAGCTGAACTCCCCTGCTGAACTGAGGCAGGGTAACGCGTGAACAATGTAGGCGGGGCATATTTTTCCTCGCTGACCAATCAGAACGCTCTCTTTCTCGAAGCAAAGACCTGACTACTTGAATGTGTGAGAAAAAAAACTGACCAGTCCTAAAGAATGATCTCTAGCACGATGGACGTGGGAACATTACTTAGCCGCTCGATTCTGCTGGCTTTACTCGTATTCACGGTGACCCAGGAAGCGCGAGGTAAGTCGCGGGACTGTAGCACTTGGTAGTTTCGACTCGCCTACATTTCTCAAGTTTTATCCGTTTCCCTTTTTTTCAGAATTCTACCTAGGGGTGTTCAAATATGGCGCAGGTCATAGGAAGGTGCGCTGGCATGAGTGTTTAGTGGTTTTCGTGCCGTGACATCGGTCACATCCACAACAGTTAGCGAGCGTTTTTCTGACGGGGAGATGGAGTGGCTCGCGCAGGCAATCGGAGCTCCGCGCGAGGTCTGGATATCGCGACACAGTATTTATTTACCATACTTCAAAGCTCCTGTTAATTTATAACAACCTCTAGATCAAATGTTCAGTCATCTGAAACTGTTGACGAGATTTGCTTTCATTTGCGAGCCGCGTTTTACCTTCAACCAGTTTCTGTTTCACACGTGTTTTGTGGCGATAACGTTAGACGTTTTTCATATTATGACATTTAAAAAACTCCCTGTCGACTCATTCATCATTTCAAATTGGTTTAGATCGCAGGCCAGACAGGTTCTTATTAATTTCCGATACGCACGAGTGACATCAACGTCTGCATTTCAATGCATCTGCCGTCAAGTTATGTGGACTGATAGGAAACCTGTTTTACATGTTTACATGAGTTGTAATAACAGATCGGACTATTTCTGTACGTTACGAATATCACAGGCTATTCTTAACAGACGGCACAGAACACCAGCTCTGGGACAGTTGATATCTTTCATCCATTATTTTTGGTTAAGTAAATTTGCTGTGATTGAACGTCTGTGGATGCAACAGTTTATTTAATAAGAGGCGTTTCACAACAGTACACGCTTACTTATTGTTACCGCTGTCGTTGATACAAATGTATTACGTTTAAAGCCGTACAACAATGATTTTGTGTACAACAACAACAACATATCATATTCTGATGCTTTTGTGAGATAACACGACGAGGCTTGTAGTTTGTATTTTGACTGGAAAAGCAGCGACATTCTTTTATACAGACAAATGCCTTTTATGTTACCACTCATTCAGACATAGTTTTTTTCGTTGTTGAATGCCATTACAAAACAAGTTAAGATAACAATTATTCTTAAATTCAACTGTCAAGCCAAAAAACAGCTTTTTTTTTTATTTTTTAAGACATTCAGATTGTACCTAAATACAAATGACAGTTTTGCTTAATGACATTTTACATTTGTGTATTTACATTTCTGAATGCAAAGTTCAACAATTCCCTTAAAGCTTAAAGGGTTAGCTTACCCTAAAATGAAAATTAGCCCACATTTTATTCCCCTTATTCTAGGTGTGTATGACTTTCCTCTTCCAGACGGATCCAGTCAGAGCTATGTTAAAATGAGCCTTGGTCGTCCAAGCTTTTGAAAGGGATTAAGTGGGTGTTTTTTTTTAATTCAGCTGTCCAAAAGACGTAAAATAAAGAGCATCCATCACTAATAAAAGGCCCCCTGTGGCAAATCAATGCATGTTTGCGAGAAAAATATCTTTAAAAAAAGATTTTTAAAACAATATTTTTTTATTAAATAACATTTGAAAATCTTTATAAACTGAACAAAGAACCGCTGGGTTGTTTTCTGTGCTGCAGCTAAATTGATTTCTGGATGGTGGCGAAGGATATGCATCTGCTTGTTGGTTGTG
>JAUCMU010039111.1:0-16861 GCA_032275025.1 Enteromius treurensis | reverse complement strand
TATCTCGGTTGTGAGTAATCACAATATTATATATATGTCTTTATAAACACACACACACACCCCCACACCTATATGTATATATATATGTGTGTGTGTGTGTTTATAAATACCTAGATACTGTAGATGTATAAAGAAGGTTACTGTAGTATTAGGGAGTCAAGTTACTTTAACAATGTAAAACTAATTAATAATTAGTCAAATGTAACTACTATAAAGTTATACTTAACTTATTACACATAGTTACAATTGTATTTGTATCTCTTTTACAATATGATGATTCTGCATGAAAACAGATTTTCTAACAAGAGCACTATCTACCCTAGCATTGTTAAAATGCTTGTTTGACAATTCTCATAGCTCTAGAATGACTAACACATGCACAGATATACTGTAAACAAATATTCTGTTACGGCGGATGTTATTGGCATAAAATCATGAAACAAGAGGACAATCGGATGTAAGGCTAAAGACTTGGGTCAGATGACCAGATATTGAATAAGTATCAAACAACATACAAAAGTGGCTTCAGTGGGATATGGAAAAATGTGATTTGCTCAGTGTTTTTGCCATTTACATGCATGAAACAAGATCTGATCAGATATCACCGTGGCATTCATTGGGGACAGTATGTAAACAGAGCATGCATGTGTGTGTGTGTGTCTGTACATATGAGTATTGCAGACTCAGCCTCAGGCATGTTCCAGCATTATCATCACTCACAGACACGTGGCTACTCTACCCCATGCTCTGGTTCAGCCTTAGCATCCTAGCAGTGTTTATTTATTCTTCCCTTGCCCTCCTCAATCTTTCACCCACAAATCTGATTTGGTTCTGTGATAACAACTTCCTTCCTACGCTCCCGTGTCCTGCATTCTGATTCAAGTGCTAGCGCGACCAAAACATTGTTTTATCCAACAAGATGGAAACCCCAGACTTAACATTCATCTTCGTCATGTGTGACCCTGGACCACAAAACTAGGGTATATTAGTAGCAATAGCCAACTACAGATTTATTTTTTATGCCAAAAATCATTAGAATATTAAGTGAAGATCGCGTTGCATTAAAATATTTTGTAAATTTCCTAACATAAACATAGCAAAACATGCATTGCAACCTTTTGGTTTTCTCAATTACTAATAATGAAATCAGTAACAGTTTTGAAGGTTATGCTTGTATATCTTAATGAAAATAAACCAAGAAGGTAACAAGGTAACCTTTCAAGTATCTGTCTGTGCTTTACTTTGGGCTGCTATCTGTCTGCACCATAGAAATAGTACAGTATAAGCAGGCTGCCCTTGAAAACGGTATATAAAAGTACAGTCAAAGTTAATCAAATAAAAATAAAATCCACTGCTAATTATATACAAAATTGTGCCTTATTTACATTTTTAGTACCTTTACATTTTGGAACCTACTATTACCTACAGCAGACATATTAATATCTGTAATGGTATACGATTTTCCTCTCTGTACCTTCTGTAAATATTTTGAATGTTTTGTAGTCATGCAGGTCTACCAGTCCTTAAGAAGATGATGTAACCATTCAGTATAGTGACCCTTTAAGAAATTCATTACATGGTCCAATGAAACAATAAATATTTAAGGCAACACATGACATCAGCTGCGCTTGAAAGTAAACAAGTCATGAAGCCCATGGAGAAAACATGTGGTTCAGTATAGTAGGTCAGCATCCTGCTAGCACACATGCTTTGCAATGGTCTCTTTCTATCCTGTTTTGCTTGCATCTTCCCTGAATGCTTGTCCCAGCTCAGTGTCTTAGCCCCTGTTCCCTGTCACTTCAGGATTAGCTATAAATAGCTTCTCGCCTGGAGTGGTTGAATACACTGAATCTCATCCTCTCTGTAAAGACATTACTGGCCCATTGAGTCTATTGCTTTAACCTACAGCTGAGCACAAACTACAGCACCGATAGGGAATGGCACTATATTCAGATCCAATTGTCAAAAAGACTAAATACTGTATATCCATGGGTTAACCATAGGCTATACATTCTGTCTGACAGTTTCTCTGAACCACAAAACGCTATGAAAAAAGTTTCTTTGTATAAAAACCAGGACAGTGAAGTGTCTTAACTGAGAAATGAGATCATATGGTGTACTTTGTGTCACTAAAACAGCAAGAGACTTATGTTGCATGTCTAAGGAGACGGTAAAAGACGAAGTACATCAAACACCCCTACTCAGAAACTGTTTTAACGTTACTGTCTAACATACATAGATAAGCCAGGTTTTTATTAGTCATCTCACTTCAGACAACAAGTTGTAGTAATATCAGACTTCCCACAAGCCCTTCACTGACTGCCAGATGCATGCTGCACATAAAAAATGGCAAACACTTTTTTTGATCTAGAAAGATCTCGGGCCTGTTTCATAAAACAAGTTTACCAAATACCCCTGGACTGACTGTCTGGCTTTACAGAATTAGCAAGCAAAATTAGTATTAATACTAAAAATTACATTAAACATTGTTACGCTACAAATAAATAAAAGTTTTTTGAACATTCTATTAATCAGAGAATCATAAAATAAATGTATCAGTTTTCACAACAATATAAGGCAGCGGAACTGCGCGCAACATTAATGATGATGATGAAAATACGGATTTGCATTACAAGAATAAATACATTTTTAATATATATTCAAATAGACGCTATTTAATATTTCACAAATTACATTACTGTATTTTTGATAAATTAATGAAGCCATGTTAGTACAGTATATCTGTTGGTATTAACATTTTTTTTATTGATGCTGGTCAACATTTAATTGTTCATGCAATTGTTAATGTCTACTTAAAAAATAAAAACTAATCACTTAATAATACTGTTAAATGTAACCTCCAAGCAAATCTCAGAATGAATCCCAATTTTTTTATTTATGTGAAGCCTAAATTCATGTGTATCATTTAAAGCAACAGATTTTTGCAATATCTTATTTTTTATCTATTTGCATAAAACAGTATACAATCAGATTTTAATAGCAGCCATGTAATAATGACCAACCACAATGTGAAATGAATTATTGTCTTATCTGTATCGTCCAATAATGTTTAAATCAGAGATACCGCTGTGACCATTCTTTCAGTAGTGTAGTTCGAGGTGGCCGAGTCTCTGAGCTTTATCACCACTGTGCCTTTGAGCAATGCACTTAACTCAAGGTTACTCCAATGGGATTGTCTCTCATGTGACTGAGCCATAGTATCACATCACAAAAAAAAACACACGATCCCTTGTAAGCCAGTAAAGAAGTATTACACACATGGCTAAACAGGCTGTTACGATATTGAACCTTCAACACATCTTACAATTTGTATTTTAGCTGTTTTCCAACAGAATCATTTAAACACAACACACCTATATCTTTGTATTGGTATGCTGGTGGGTGAGGAGGAGAGAGTGCTGGCAGACATTAATTCTGCATCTTCTCTCCAGCCCAACACTCTCAGATCCTTCACCAGGGCTGGCAGGAGAGACGATTCTCCAAATTGGGTGTCTGTGTAAATCAGTGCCGACAAGGCCTTAGCCTGCCAGAAGCCCTTTGGGAGAAGAGTCTTATGTAATTGTGCTATTCCACTACGTCCCCCTGGCCCACGGGACAGGACCATTTCACGGAATGATGGCTTGGGGTTCAACTATCACCACTGTTCACATTCCCCCTATTAGAGCAGACAGAGAACTTTCCCTGTAAACAGTTCAACAAAAATGAGAGCATCACCCAGCTGTAAGGTGGCGCAGCTTAGGCAAGAGCACAAATGAGTTTTAAACAGAGCTGTAGAATGTTCGCCTATTGATTTCCTCTCTGACGGGGTGGAATATTTCCATTCACTGTGGTGCCGGCTTTAGTTTTGAGCGGAGCTGTTCGGAGAGGGAGCGGAGGAGAGAAGTTACCTACTGTACACCTCTCAGTTCAACTCTCCAGGAGCGCGAGGGATTGAAGAGGTGTGAAACAGGTTGATGAAAGAGGAGAATAGGCGAGAGCGTGTGGGGAGATGACTCATGACTACCCGTCTAAACAAGCATCTGGAATACACTGGCGTGGGCGAGAGGAAAAGACCAGGCGTGTGTGTTTGTGTGCATTTTGTGTGAGTGTTTAAGGAAAGAGGGGGAGCTAGGCAGGATTGAAAGCATGCTGTGAGCTGCTCCGCTTCCTACCATTCACATATTTTGCTGTTCTTTATCAACACTCAATTTTTACCTCATTCCATCAGAGCCATCACGAACACTGACACTAAACTTTTACTAGGGTGGTAAAGTTTAAAAAAATATTAATAAGTACACTTTAGGTAGTAATGGATACTTTAATATGTAACGTGAGGTAGTATTATATACCATTTTAAAGAGTTAAATAAGGTTTTGTACCTTAGTGTACTGCTCAGTGATAGATTTCAGCAGAGGTCACAATTAAACATATTTCTATTTGTTTAGCAGTCATGGCTGTTTAGTGAGGTAAGCAGTGATGTACAGTGAGTTTTTTTGGCCACTGTTTGTCCATTTTTCACTTTGCTCTTTCCTCAATTTTGAGTTGAGTTTATACATATCTCTCCCGTCTCAGTGCATGCACTTAATGGCTCTAGACCGCGGCGCCACTATGTTAGCATTTAGCTTAGCTCCATTCATTCCTTAGGATCCAAACAGGAATGAATTTAGAAACCACTAAACACTTCCACGTTTTTCCTATTTAAAAATGGTTACATGACTAGTTACATGAGAAAGTATGGTGACACAATAGAAAACGTGGCGTATTTTATAAGCAGATAAAAAAAGATAACTATAATGTATGGCGGGAGAGCACTTTGCAGCACTTCAACCTCAGCACAGTAATATCATCACTCCTTGGTTGTATTGACGGAAGTGAGAGGGAGAGGAGGAGTTTTCAGGAGTGATGATATTACTCCGCTGAGGTTGAATTGCTGCGAAGTGTCTAAAAACTGCCTAAGAAACATGTATTCTTGATGTGGCTGTCATTGTGTGATTTAGTACAGCGTAAACAGCTTACAGACTAAAATGCTGTTTACACACGATCTGCACATATATCTAGACTGTGTGAGTCAATGGTAGTCACAAACTGCTGTTCAACTGAAAGTTTTTGTGAAAATCTGGCAGTTTGTTACTGGATTTGACTGAATCCACTAACGTGACAGAAGGTGAGATTTGGGTTGGCAGGATTTTTTACATCTTCACTCCAGGAGAGCCACAGAAGGTCTGTGAAGTGTGTAAAAAAAGAAGCTGTGTTAAAGCAACCGCTCTGAAATCATGTGGCGTAATGGTTCAAGAAAGCTTTAAGATGAGTTAGCTTGAGGACTAAGACTTGAGGATCTTGATTATTATGGTGCACTGGTAACCAGGGTAATTTGGTTCTTTATGGCTACAGTTTATAAAGTTATAAAAGCCTAAACTATATCACTACTGATACGGAGTGTATGATCTTTGAATTATATCAGGCTTTAAATGCAAGATATTTAAAGGTACATGTACCTATAGTATACTTGCAATAGTTTTAATTTAGCACAGTCAAATATACTGTACTATTAGTTGTTCCAATTTAACAGACTATAAATATACCAGTTGAATCTACATATATGTACTTAGCATAAAATAAATAACTTTTAAGCTAAGTTGAAGATGACAGCAGCATGACACACTGGAGGCCCTCCATCACACTGTTGGCATTTCACAGCAGTAAAAAGTCTGGCTGTGTGTTCTGGAGCAAGATGATGGCAGTACTGCCACCTGAATGACCAGTCAGATCAGCTGCGCTTACTAACTCCCTCTGCGATCACCTTTTATGCATCAAATGTAAAAATATGAAATGCACTATTAAAAACACCTTTCAGATAGAGTGCAGTGCAGATGGTCCTCCACTCTTCTCCACCCATCTGAATTCCCCCGGCCCACATCTATTATCATAACCATGACTTATTCATGCTTTCTGTATTTGCGCAAACATTTGCATAAATAGCTCCAGCCTGATCCCGTGAGCGTGATGCAACAAAATGAGGAACCAAACAAACAAAAACGCCATTATTAGAGTCTAGCTAGACTTGTGTGGTTAGTGATAACTCTGTTGAGTCATGCCGTTTGAGAGCAGCAGCTGAAATGAGAAGTGGGGGTCAGTCGTAATGTAATTTCAGAGCTCATCAGTCCCACTGATGCCATTTACACAGGTGGGAGAGTGGATGAATGTGCCAAGCGCTTTATTGATACACATGGTTTGTGAAATGAGCAAGCCAGCCATTATTTTGGATTCTGAAAAATAGGGCTATGGATGTAGTCGTGATTTATAACTGCAATATTTTATGTGTTTGATGAATACCATATCAATGGACAACAATAGACATCATTTCAGAAACTATAACTGCCAGGCCAGCGAATGGTCTTTAACCCTCTGGGGTCTGAGGTGATTTTGGGGCCCCTGAGATGTTTTGACATGCGCTGATATTTGTGGTTATTTCAGCTGCTTATAACCTACTATTGACCAACATGTAATTGTGTTTGTATTCAGCACAAGCTGTGCTACTGTAACATGCGACCGAGATGGATGTACATGTTTGCATTTAATAAAAATATATATATTATGCATGGTTATGCAAGTTATTGTTATTCCTACTTCTATAAAGAAAAAATGGTTGGAGGCGATCAAGATAAAATAATGATAAAATAAAATTTGAAAATCTTTTGAAACTAAAACATCTGAAATCTGAAAAATTTAAAGGATTACTTGAATGATATAAATAAATAATAATGATAATAATAATTATTATTTTGTAATTTTTAAAGAAATAAATTACATAAAACATAAATAATTTGTACATTGCTGTTCAAATGTTTGTTAAACAATTATTATAATTCAGCAAGAATGCTTCCATTTATCCAAAGTCAAATTTATATTAGAAATACATATCATAAGTTAATTTGCAAAAACGGATAACTCGGTTTTTAACATTTCTAAAAACAATCTTTTTTTTTTCTTTTCTTTTTTGACTAGGTTAAAAATAACTTGTGGAGCAACAGGGATTTGGATTATAACCTCCACTGCTGATCTGAGTCTCCAATGTGTGTGTGCGCAATAATATTTGTGCTGTAAGAAATCAGCAACAGATTTTCAGCTTACAGAAGCAGCACCTGCACCCAGTGCTCCCTCCATCACTGAAACATGTCCAAACTAACTCTGAGTCTCTGTGACTAACAATCTGATCCCAGAACAGCATGTCTTCCTCCTACTCAGTGGTTCAGATCCTTTGTCTCTTAAAGATAGTTTACCTAAAAATTTAAACTGTCATTATTTACTCACCCTTGTTTCATTCCAAACCTGTATTTTTTTCATGGATTACAAAAGGAAAAGTTCAAGTTCAAATGTTCATGCTACTCTTTTGCATATATAACGAAAGCATATAGCCACAAGGTATTAAGCGGTTGAAGTTCCAAGAAGCATCTTAAAAGCAGTTTGCCCTACATGTATACTATATTACACACATTCTGAAGACAGATTTATTTTACAAACAGGTTAAAATAGTCCATGTGACATCAGCTGTGTTGCTGCCAATGAAGCTCCTGGTCTTCATCAAAAATATCAGAATGTGTGTTCCAAAGTTGAACCAATGTCTTGTGTTTCGAACAACATGAGGATGAGTAATTAATGACAGAATGTTCATTTTTGGTGAACTACACATTTAACAGTCTCTGTTCCCCATCGCTTGTCACAGCATGCATAAAAACGGTGTAAACTTTCTTCTAAACTTCTCCTTTTTTTGTTCAACTGAGCCAGATTGATGGGAAAGAAAGGCTAGAGCTAGAAGGTCCAAGCTAGCTCTTAGAAAGCAGAAACCTTATCGTTCGTGAAACAGATGGGCAGCAGTTTAACAGATATTCTAATCTAATGTAGAAAGCCTTTGCAATGACATGAGGGCGAATAAATGATGACAGAATTTTCATTTTAAGGTGAATGATTCCCTTCACCCTTGACGGAATGCTGCTTATGAACATGCTTCATAAGAAACCAATGACTTTCTTAGCAAATTCAGTCACGTCCAAGCAGAGCTTCAGTCAGACTGAATAATAGATCTGCAGTACTCTAGTCTGTCTCTTTATGAGCCTTCCCCTCCTTCTCTTTTTCACCGGTGTCCTCTTGTTTGCAGCATGATCCAGGCAGATAAAAATTTACCACAAACAGACATGGAAAGATTCCCTGCACCCAACACACTCTCGCTCCTCGGAGACTCTCTACAACTCTATAAGACGCATAAATGAGGTAGTAATGACCGTGAATATAAACCATTACTGAATAATTGATTAGGCAAATGTTTGTCAGCAGCAATGGCACTGTATCCATGACAACTAAATTATCCATCAATCTAGCATTCCAGCGATGCGTGAACAATTCATATGTCATCCAGCGCAGCGACGGAGATGAGCGCATTTGTGTTTAACTTTATTTATTTAGGCTTGAGTTGACTGCTGATGGCTTACCGAGTGATCTGAGAGTCTGGAAAGAAAAACACTTCACAATCACATTTACAACATTCAATCTTAGTGCTCTACAAGATTCCCTCAACATAAAGACAATACAGCATTCAGCCGCATGCAGGACCCCATAACAACAGGACATCGGACCTGTGTCCAAACGACATCAGCAACCCTCATGCACCTGAAAACACCTGACAGGAAGAGCCAGATTGATGGGAAAGAAAGACAAAGAGCTAGAGGGTCCAAGCTAGCTCTTAGAAAGGAGAAACCTTATCATTCGTGAAACAGATGGGCAGCAGTTAAACAGATATTCTTATCTAATGTAGAACTGATGTGTGAGGTGAGGGGCCTCTGAAGATGAGTGAAGGGCTTAAGAGAAGAAAGAGATACAGTAAGAGATGAGGTGTATGATAAAGGGGAGGGGCTTATGGTAAGGGGGTGGGGTTTGATCTACTGTGTAAAAGGAAGTAGGGCATGCTTGTCAATCATCATCATCGTCCACTCAATCAAATTAAAGAGTTAGTGATCTAGATGTTGTTTTCTTCCTGTAACTTTGTTATATAGGCCACTTTTTTATAGTATAAAAGTGCTACTTAGTCTATTAAAATAATGTAAACATTCAATAACCGTGCCTTTAAAACTCATGCATGTATACTTTTTGGTAACTTTTAGGCCTAAAGTATGCATTTCATGTAATTTCATTTGTAATTTACAGCATTTAGACAAAGAAAAATGTGAAATAACCTTCATTAAAAAAATTGCTAAATAATATATGATGTTGTTGTAACTTTATGTAATGCAATACATAACATCATTTGTAAAAAAAAACAACCATTATATTATTGTATTAATTTTACTGATCTGCATGATAATTCATGACTAATTTTATTACACATTACTATATGTTATTATACGATTATAAATGAAGTATTATTATAAAGTATTACAAGGACTGCTGTTGTTTAATGTTGCCTGTCAGGTTACCTGAAAAACATTAACAGAAAAGTGTCTAATGGCCTTTGTTACCTTATGTATTTCATACATATATTTTAATAAAAGCTTAACTTGGATAAGAGTGTAGAGCCCTGATTTGTGCCTCTACATGTAAGTATGGAGCCTCAGCTGAGGCAGAGTGACATCATCATGTAATCACTGGTGAATACAGATCTGAAGAATCATGAGCACACGTCTGCATTCAGCACACACACACACACAGAAAGAAGTGTGTCCTTAGGGCATTCAGCATCGCAGGCTTCAAGCAGTTTCTACAAGACACACATACAGCTCAGAAACAAAAATGCACAAACCAGATGCTTTTAGAAAAAGGCAAAAAACAAAAGTAAGTTCAAATGAAACTTAAACTTAGGTAAAAGATACAAAAGCATTAGCAAAGTAAAGAAAAAACACGGATGTGTTGCACACAAACCTTCAGGCTCTGAGCTTTCTTTGAGGACGACTTGCTTCAGTGGGCAGCAGAAGATTTCATGACACTTAGCACGAAAAGGGGAGCCTTTACCCCTTATATCCGCAGAATGGATGGAATCCTGCCGCAACATAATGTACTCCTGGGTACCTGGGGCAGCATCATCCTGGACTGCGGTCGGGCCACAACAAAATGAACGCAGGGTTAGAAAGGGAGAGAGCGCTCCAAGCAACAGAACATATTCAACACAATGAGAGAAATACGCAAAGAAAAGAGACAAATATAAATGACAACAACAAGGTCATAATAACAATAATAAGAAGCAACAACAATAACAAGATTAGCAGAACACATAATAGCTTGATATACAGAAGAAGAGAAGGTAAGACATAAAGAAAAGCATGACACAAAGTAGGACTGGGCGATACATTACATTTTTACAATAATATTCAATTAAATCTTACTGGAGTAAGTTGGAAAATAATCATTTGATTTCATCCATCAACATTTTAACTAGAGTTTTATATTTGCATATATCATTTTTTCTTTACTTATTGCATTGCATTTTTTATCTACTGTAATGCAAACCATTAACTACATTGAAATAATGATTTTTGTTTTATTTTAGATGAATATATCCATTAAAATACATTTTAAATAATTTGAACAATAATGAAAAAATTTGTTCAGTTATATCGCCCTGACCTAATACACACTATGTCACAATGATTGAAACAATATGACAGCAGTTAGTTAAGCACTTGGGATCTAGGATAAGGTGGAAAATCACAGCAGGAGGGGATTTGGAGCTCTTCAGGCTCTCGTCAATTTAAAGTTGTAGGGCTGTTCTGGTGCAACTTTAGGTACATCAAAACGAAAACAGAAACACCTGAAATGCATTATTTCAAAGGGTGATGAGTAGGGTCTAGAGTGCAGAAATGGACAGTGCCCCCATGCAAACTTACTGAGTCGCAGCAAGACATATGAAGAGAGTGTTTCTAAAGTGTTTCTTGAGTACAAGTGAAAGCCAATCCAGTGAAAGCATGCATCATCTTCCAGCACAGGCATCTTCTGCATCACACATGCACTGAGGAAGCACCTCAAATTGTATACGGGACATTATTTATATATAATGTTCACATATGAACAGCTGTCATTGTTCCAGGACTGAGAATGTGTTAATGTAGCTGGACTCTAATACAAGGTAAAAATTGAACTAAAAAGCAATGTAAAAAGCAATGACTGATCTTTTTCTATAATTCTTGTTTAAATATTTATTTTCACCATGTCCATAAGAGCTTTAAGGTGACTAAAAACAACCCAGGGTCTGGGTTTGTCTTGTTAGGACTCTGAAGGAAAAGCATCTTTCAGGCATGGACTGTCATTAAACAAGTGTGTAATTCTGATGTTACTTGACCTTGACTTCTGAATCTCTCTTGACACAAGCAGGCTAATGCTCACTACTACTTCAGGCACACACTGTGAGAGGTTAATAGAGGGTTTGAATTCCTGGCGCTAGTACAGTCTACTTCGCTCTGAAATGAAATGTACTAATAAAGTTCACACTGCTGTTTTATAGCATCTCCTTTTTCCATAGTCATGATTTGAGGCCAAACACAACCACTGCCAGAGTGTTTAACAGCAGGGGTATTAAAACTCTTCCTCGTGCCTTGCTCCTCTCATTCTCTCTCTCTCTCTCTCTCTCTCTTTCTCTCTCTCTCTTTCAGACATGTTATTAAAGACAAAAACATGAATGGTGGTTAAGAGAAGACCTGTCATCTTCTCCAGGTATGGTCTTCACCGGTAGGTTGAAGTACACACAGAAACACTTGGGGACCAATTTACTTAGGTATGAAGCGCAGGTGTTCTGATAGCCACCTTCTATTTTAAGCTGTGAAATCTATTATACTGGAGAATTTCTTTCTGGTGAAGGAAGTCAGTTTATGTGGTCTTTTTTGACCTAACTGTTCATGATAAGTTGAACAAGGCTGACTTTGCATTTGTTAGTGTTTACAGTATTCACCCATCAGTCATACGGTAACCAAAAGTGGAAAAACAAATGAATCAACATTATCGACAATATCTTTCAAACATTTTAAAACGTGAATGATTTTCATTGTCAAGTAGTTGATCAATACTACAGAATTAATATAAGACAATTGTAAACTTGAACAACACTAGACACTTTTAAAATAATAGTAAAATGGTTTGTATTATAATGCTGGAATTAAATAAATAAATACATAAATGCAATTTTTGTATGGCAACATTGGGATAAAATCCTTCTAATAATAATAATTATTATTATTATTAATATAACATATTTTAAAATGTTTACAATTATTAAATAATAAAATAAAACAATACAATAAAACAACTACAAATATAATAAAATAATTATATCTGCACATACATCCATATACATAATTTATTAATACAAAAACCTAATAATAATCATTATTCTAATTATTCAATACTTAAAAAATTATAAATAATGAAATAAAAGTATATACTATGATGATAATAATAATATGTTTGATATGTTATTATTTTTATTAATAAATACAATGTATATGCAATATACAGTGTGTACAGTTTGTAGAAATATCATTACTTCAAGGGCACGTTCTGCCAGGTTCTGATAATTATGCACAGCCTTGAGGCTATAGGTTCTATTCATTTACACAACCTGAAGGGAACAGTGCATTATTCCCTCCAGAACACAGTCTCCTTTTGTCTCCAACGCACTTTGAAGGTCTTAGTCCATCAATGGTTATTAATAGCCATGTTAACTGCAGCCCCGTAAACCTCAATTAAAAAGAGAGGCATATTTAGGACTGGTCCGTGCTAAAAGAGCTCTTTACGACTTAGAGCGGCACGACGTGCCAAACCGTGAGAGAGAGTGCATGGATGGGTCGCAGGACACTGATGGATATGCACGCTGTCGTAGCTCCTCCCACTCTATCAGCTGGACCTTCAAAATGAGCTGTCAGCCCATGGGGTGATGGGATATGATCTACAGCTCATGGTTCTGCCCTGCACTGATGAACGTCCCTGTCCGTGGTGCTGAAAGCCAGTCACTCACACCCAGAGAGGGAGGCTTGATGGGAGAAAGAATTTAATGACACAGAGTGCATAACCTTCTGCTGTTTACATCACCTTGCCCTCCTGAGTTGAAGGTATCATGTGTCACAAGTTGGATGCAAAATTACCCTTAATCAAAGCAGGCAATAAAAGTCAAAAACCAAATGATTGGTGATGGCTCAATCCATAATAGCCCAGAAGTGTACACGGGTTACAGTTACCCTGCATGTCAAAGATCAGAACAGTTAATTTACAAGGGCCTCGATGCACAAAGGCTTCAAGGACAGGACTGACGCTATGAACTGCTCTGAATTATGACCCTGTCACGGTTTGAACATTTAGGCCGAGAGCTCGCTGCAGATTGAGGTCATGAAGTTTAGCAGCGAGACAGATTTAGAGGTGAACTGTCTCAGTTTGTACAATTCAAATGAGGGGAAGTCAGAAGCCATTTCAATCACTCTCATTTTGCACCAAATGCCAGTTAGCCGTCTGATGGAAACGAACATCGCCATCAGCTGCTCCAACAGCCCCGGGGGAGCGGGCGCTTAAAATACCAGCACTTTAAATATCATGTGTATCTGAGTCAAGACTACTTTCCGGTCTCTTGGGATCTTCTTCTAAGTTCTGCAGCCTTGAGGAAATGGATTTCATTTTTATTGCTGTGTCATTCCGAAGCTCTGTAAGCTGTGGTGAAATCGAGCTTTTCTTTACATCAGTAAACCTCTTTTATTCTCTGCTTAAAGACAGAATCCATATTTTTCACAGCTTTCAAGAGCCATCACCATTCTGCAGAAGGAGAAGAAGTAGGGGTTCATTCTAATGATTTGACTGACCTGAACAGTTTATAACTCAACTTTAAATCCTTTAAAAAAAAGAAAATTATTTCAGACTTAGGTGCATAGTTCTTAGATAATCTTATGTCTAAAATAACAGTTTGAGATTGATTAAGCATGCATTTCAGAAATATTTTTAAGGGAAGCTAATCACTGAGCTTATCATTCGTATGTATTTGAATTCAACGTTTGCACAATGGATCTAAACAACATTAGACATGTAAAATTTGTTTATAATTAATAAAATATATAGATTTTTTATTTATTTAAATGTTATTGTGGTTTTAACAGCACAGCACAAACAATCACTGTTAATTACATAACTTTCAATAACTGATATAATATATATCTTTTTTAAAGTATTTTGTAAAGTATTTAAAAGGCATTTAGCATTATGTTAGAGCTGTTAAAAAAATCACACAGGTTTCTATAACTGTAATCATCAATAACATAAAATTAAATCAATGACATAACATTCAAATTATAATCATAAATCTGTCCACTCTGACTTAATGTTGAAACTAGGGGTGGGCGATATGGAAAAAATATCATATCACGATTTTATCATGGGAAATCACGATTCACAATTTTTATCCCGATTCTTTTTCAAGTTGGTTTTTAAAAACTATTTAGCAAATTACAGAGGTAGGGGTGGGTGATATGGCAAAAATATATTTTATCATGATTCTTTGTCATTGATTTTACTTTTTGCAAGTTGAGATAGCAAAAAATAGCACAATACTTAAAAAGCAGATCGTGGAGAAATATTTATCGTCCACGATCAAAAATCGTCCCATCGCCCACCCCTAGCTGAAACAACATAAAAACAATACTTATTTGAAATCTTTAATGTGTTTTTATGACATCTTTTTACTAAGTACTTAGAATGAAGGCTAGATCAATTAAACAAACACTTACATTATAATAAATGCAAATTTCTACAGCTCTAAAGATGAACATATATAAAAAGAGTTTAAATGTTGTTATAACAGTGACATTTCATGTTGCGGTTTCAACTAAAAAGATGATTCATTATTACCTAATGATCCTAATCATACTGAGCCAAGCAACATTCTGATTATAAATGCTGTCAGAAGTTTTATGCTTTATTAATCATCAAAAACCCTTACAACTAACCACACAAAACACTTCTCTGTCACATGTCCTCATCCAAGCAACACCCCACACCCTCTAACTCAGGAACACATGAGAGTGTAACGGAGTCATCTCACACCCTTCATCATCATCACCCTACGCCCCCCCCATCCGTCCCCCCGTCCCCCGACTTGTCAGCCCATTTAACACAACACAGACCACCTGATGCCTCCCTCCCACAGGAACACACAGCTCTGACGCATTCTCCCAGTGCCTCACACACAGACAGGCTCAGCTCCTCCCGGCTCATTCAGCCAGTGACTAACAGCTAATCAGAGGGCATCCAGAAATGGCCCTGAATGGGCTTTCATGACCCCCGCCATCTCCAAACACAAATTGTCTGGAAATGGTCAAGTGAACTTACGTCACAGGTCCATAAAAGCAGGATGGATGGGGATAAAATGAGTCACAGTCCTGTCACTACTTGCTTTAGTTAAAAAAAAAAAAAATTATAGATATAAAAATATAAATATCACTATATATATTCGAGATTCGACTCCGTATGAACCACAGCAAAAGACTCTGGAACTTCAATGTCATTTTCTTACCGAAACATGGCTAAACAGTGGTATTGCTGTTGCTCTAGCTGAGCACCACAATTTCCAGGCAGACAGAACAGCGGATGACTCCGGTAAGACCAGAGGCTGAGGATTGTGTATTTAGTTAACAAAGCTTGGTGCACGAACTCTGCTATCATTGGGAGACACTGCTCAGCTAACCTAGAGTTTCTCATGGTTAAGTGTAGACCATTTTATCTCTCGCAGGAGTTTACATCCACCATTATAACTGCCGCGTACATTCCTCCCGATGCTGATGCCAAGCTTGCTATAAACGAACTTCATACGGCCATCAGTAAACAACAGACTGCTCACCCTGAGGCTGCATTTATTGTTGCGGGGGATTTTAATCACTCCAACTTAAAAACAGTGCTCCCCAAATTTAATCAGAACATTTCCTGTCACACCAGAGGAAACAAAACTTTGGACCATGTTTACACAAACATGCCTGAAGCCTATGCTGTGACCCCCCTCCCCCACCTGGGACAATCAGATCACCTTTCTTTGTTCCTCACCCCCAAGTACTCCACCCTCATCAACCGTGTGAACCCATCAGCGAGGACCATCAAAGTGTGACCATCACACCCATCACACCCATCATCATGAAGTGCTTCGAGTGGTTAGTCTTGGGACATCTGAATGACTCTCTCCCACCAAACCTGGACCCACACCAGTTTGCTTATCGTAGCAATAGGTACTCACACACTTGGACAAGAAAAACACTTATGCTCGAGTGCTGTTTGTTGACTTCAGCTCAGCATTCAGCACTGTCATACCCTCTAAGTTAATCACTAAACTTAGAGACCTGGACATTAATAGATTATGGACTTTCTGACCAACAGACCACAGCATTTCAGATCAGGCCACATCTGCTCCACCACCATCACACTCAACACCGGTGTACCATAAGACTGTGTGCTGAGCCCCCTCCTCTACTCCCTCTTCACCCATGACTTCAGGCCTGTATATGGATCCAACTCTATCATCAAGTTTGCAGACGATACCACGAATGATCGGTCTCATCAGCAACAACGATGTCACAGGGAGGAGGTCCAGCATCTGGCCACGTATACAGACAATGACCTGCTCCTTAACACCACCAAGACCAAGGAGCTTATTGTGGACTTCAGGAAGGACAGAAGAGGCTCACATGATCTCATTCACATCAACAGGATGGCTGTTGAGTTTATTTCATTCTTCAAGTTCCCTAGGGACACCTCCAGCCTGGTCAAGAAGGCTCACCAGCACATCTTCTTCTTGAGAACACTAAAGAAGAACCGGCTGTCCTCAGCAATACTGGTGAACTTCTATCGCTGTACAATAGAG
>JAUCMU010038892.1:0-16877 GCA_032275025.1 Enteromius treurensis | reverse complement strand
TGTTAGAGCTCACATACAGTACTGTACAGTAATATTGATGTATCGAAACCGAACCGTTACCGTGGCCAGAAAACCGTCATACAAACCGAACCATGGGCTCACTGTACCGTTGCATCCCTAAATAGTAGTAATAGTAGTATAGCAAAATGTCATCCCAAACATAGCTAAACACTTTCTTTTCACTGCAAGTGTGTGGAGTCACTCAAATCTGTTTCCACAAACACTGGTGGAGTGCTTCTTGAGTGTTCCTTCACTATTTATAGTGAAACCCTTGAATCCTTGTCTGCTTTAAGAGCTGACGCCTAGATCAGCGTCTCTCAATCTCAACAGCCCTCATCCTCCATACCCTCCTCTGCACTTAATTAGAGCAGAAATTAATATCATCTTTTTGACTGACAACTGGCATGATCAAATTATAGAATTTATTTGTTTATCAATCCATCTATATGTATCCATCTCATACTAAAGCTCCCACGGGATTAACATATTTTGCTATTCATAATTTTAATAATATAAGGCCATGTGGGAAAAAATAAATTACACCCACAACCAGCAAAAAAACAAAGCAGCAGCAAACTGTTTCTTAGTTATCAGTAGAAACATTAAACAAGTCTCAACGGATTTTCGTTTGAAAATGGATTATAATTATAAAAAAATGAAACACATTCTCATTTCCAGGTGCCGCAGTGAGACTTCCTATTGCTAAACAATTTTCTTAATGTCACACAAGCTGAATCAGTTTACTGTTTACTCTCCTCTGGGTCACAGATTTGCTGCTACGAGCTGCGCTGTGGACGGATCACAAGAGTTATCGGCAAAAAGCACTCTCCGCTCTCTCCAGCCGGGCATCTCAGCGCTCTCCTCAGCTGGCAACAAGCCCAGCCTTTTGCATTAAATTAACACACCAAATCCCAGCCATAACCCCAACAGAACAAGAGCCAACATTATGTAAACTCTGCTGTCTATGTTCTCGTCCCAAACAAGGTGGAGATTGCTTGGCAGTGTTTTTCATTGCACTGAATTTCAGCATGTGCAGAGAGACTTGCTTGAAGTACCGTGTAGAGATACTAATTATGCTAGAAATGATTAGCCAGGAGGGAGTGTGGAATGCATACATTTACATGCATAATAATGCCACAGGTGTCACGCTGATTTGAGGTCATTCATGTCTGGTGCAGAAAACCAGTGTTGAAAGCGTTGCACACCAAAGTTTAATATTGACGATTAAGGGTTTTTTCAAATTTGTTCGTATTAGTTACATTTTACAAGATTGAATTGGAGGCCAATCAGCATAACAACAAAGCATATCGTTTTCGCATTTAGCAACTGAAAGCTGGAGAGTGACAGTGACGGCTAATTTTACAAAAGCTCTTTGCTTTGGCTGGAATTTGCATAATTACGGCACTTATCACGCCATCACACGGAGAGTGAACAGTTTCGCCCAGAAAGGACTGTCGGCATGGCAACAGAGGCAAGAGTTCAGCAGGGACGTGATCAGTCCTTGGCGAAGAAAGTGGAGAAAAGGGCGGAGATCAAAACATTACTTGTTTAGGGGCACGCAAAACAAAACTCTGAGGAGTGGTTGTGCGATATCAGTGGTGATTTCAAAAGAATGAAAGACTGCTAAAACAACTGAAAAGATGGCTTTTATAGCTTTTTATATTTTTTTGTCAATACTATGGAAGTCAATAGCTACTGTTAAATGTATACCCACATTCTGGAGCAACATGAGGATAAGTAATTGATGGCAAGTATTTTTTTGGGGGGGGGTGAACTACCCCTTTAATTCTAATAATAAGTCTAGTATATCTTCTATGTCCACAATATCACAGAACAAGACATCTATTCCTGTTACAAGGTTGGGCAGTGGCTGTGACCTATATTTTACCCAGAGTTCTTTCTGAGAAAGTATAAACGTAGTTTATAGCGGGCCCGAAAGCTCACTTTACTGTCTAAAGACTGCAGCGAGGTGAGTCATCCATCCAGACCGTGAATCAGAGAGCAGAGTCTGGACCTCTGTATCAGCACACACTGCCTTCATAACCGATACCAAAACACCCCATAATAACAGCACTTAAACACACATAGTCATAAGTTTACACTGACAGACAGAACAATGCTAATCAAAATATATAATTACAGGCTGCTTCAGGATGTGTGCTCCTCATTCCTCAATTATCAAAGCCTATTGACAAAATGTATTAGAAAAGCAAAAACACTATACTGCTAGTTTTTAACATTTCTGTCAGTCTATGAATTGCTTCTAACTGTCTCTCTTTATTCAGTTGCGATAGGAGAACATATTTTAACATTTATACTTGAACTTTAACAGGAAAAGGTGAATCAGTGGGTTAATCTGTATATCCACCCATCAAATCATACATCTATCAATAAAATTTTATAGTGTTACTAATTGCCTAACCAAAATATATATATTTTTTAATAAATCACAATATCAAAACATATGGAATAAGTCAGTGTTAAACAAATAATATAAAATAGTATTGCATTTTACTAAATTGCTGTATACTCCCAGAATAAAAACATGAAAAATACCAGTAAAAAAAATTAAATAAATAAAATAATATATATATTTACTACATCACAATGCCAAAAAAAAGCATGAAAGAGCTTTTAATGACAATCTGGTGAGTAACTTACCCTGAACATGATTCTATCTGTACTTAAAATATATATGATTCATCTGCTAAAAGTCCATCATGCTTTGGTGTTAGAGTACAAAAGTGATGGAATCAAGATTACACGAAAAGACTAGAGGTTGAAAGTAAATAAAAAGTGCTTGAAAGAAAAAGAGAAAAAAAAAAAAAAAGAAAGAGTCAGGTGAAGACAGGAGGAGGTGGGTTGCGTATTTTTTTAGAGCACTTACGATGTCAATCACTTTCAAGGCCACTCTCACAATATGTGAAACTGCTGTTACCAAGCAACGCTCCTGAGTGCCTGGATAGTTACAGTAGCTCTCATCCATCAGCCAATCAGCAATCAATGCCGACATCCGCAGTCCCAACGGACCCACTGACCTTTCAAAGCATCTCTGCTGCACTGCTACCTATACATCCACATACGACAGCCCTACATGTACAGAATGTGTATCTAACAAGCATCCATCTAAATATCCCATATACATTCTATCCATCCATCACTCAGTCAGTACATCCACCTGTCAATCCATCCATTAAGTAAAACACAAGAGCATCTCGACAGACTAATACAAATCGACTGATTTGCTAACGGTACATTTTATAGTTGGAATTAATTCACTACTTTAAATGTAATTTAATGTACATTCCAGTTCTTTAAGTCATTTAATCAGTGCATGTCATGCCAAAATAAAGTTTGTCTTTTTATTAAAAACCTTAAACTACATTTATATTTTTACTATCAGCATTTACACTATAGAGAGTATAAAATGTAAGCAAAATATCAGAATATACAGGAGAATATTGATAAGTGTTAAATACTTACTTAACACTAATACTTAAATCTAGCACAAAAAGACTAATGCTAAAAAAAAAAAAAAAAAATTTAAGATGAAATAGCAAATACAGATATATTGTGTATCCCTTGGAGTTGAACTCATTCATTCTCAAACATGAAGATAGCTGTTTGCATCTTCATGAAAAAAAAAAAATAAAACCTTCAAAAGACTGTAATTATAAACTAATCTGCATATTTCAAACAAATCCAAAGTCAATCAGTTTAAATATCACAAAAAAGCATTATCTTAGGTGAGCCATTCAAAATCAGTCTGTGCAATCATACTTTTTTCAACTTAACAGATCTTCATCTTGCAGTGAGGAGCATTGTTTCAACGAGTAAACACGGGGAGAGGTCTCAGATACTCTCTCACTGACAAAAGAACAGAAACAAGCCTGTCACTGCTCATCTTTGTACTTTTACGCTGACAGCCCTCTGCTTCACAACTTTAGCAGACTAAACGGTTCTCTAAACAGCCTGTGACAGCCTCTGTGATGTGAGCTTCAATGTGCGTTTGATCCTGCAGGTAAAAAAAGAATTTGCAGCTCCGTGGGAAATCTCATTCTATTAGTAAGCCGTACGATATCCGGAATATTAACAGAGATGTTGGTGTGAACTCCAGACAGCCATTAGCACTAAGAAGAGCATCAATAATGCAACGCATCAACCCAGTATAGCAGGTGAAACATAGAGTCCTGCAACCTGCTGCCGGGGTTTATGAGGAGATATGACTACCCCATGCAGCTCAGGGATCATAAACGCTACACTAAGCGTTGTGTCAATAGCCTGACCAGAGGACATTAATCTCAACTACAGTGTCTTGGCCACAGTTCAGTGACGGAACATACACAACCACAGCCAACAATAAGAGATAATGACAGTACACTCAGTACAGCAAGATATAACCGTTCAAAAGTCAGTAAGAGATTTTGATAAACAGGAAGCTCAAAAGAACAGCATTTACTTAAAATATAAATGTTTAGTAATAATATAATAGTCTGCTGCCACTTTAATTCATTTAATGCATCCTTTTATTTAAAAAAAAAAACAGGGTAAGCTACTTTTTCTTTTACTTTTAACAAGCAATTGTAAACATCCATGTAACTTTCCAGTTGACCTCGCAATAAACCACAAATCCAGAGATTCTTACCTGTAAGCATTTAGAAACGTTTTTTCTCAGGGCAGTAATAATCACCTGTGCACCCTGACTCCTGAAAATTGTATGTGAGCTGACCAATATGTTAACAGACGGCAATTATAGGCTTTATTTGTGCGTATGAGACTGAGATCACCGTCCTTTAAACTAAAACATACATATTCATGCAAACTTTTCTCTGATGGACCAATTTGATCATTTGCTAAATATATATAGAAATCAAAATTTCCTCACGTTTCTGGACTTGTCAGATTCAGCCTGTAACTTTGGAGATGCTAGCATTGCTAGCGTCTCGCCTATTGCCAGCTGCAGGCTGTTGATAAGGAGTGAAACCCAGGGCTTTTCTTTGAGGACAGTAATAAAGTAAGTAACGGACACGCTCACGCAAGCCTGGCTGAGCTCTTTGTGTGACAAACAGATAGGAGAGAATGCTGCTCACAACAATGGATTAACAGGCATGAAATGCCAACTTTAAAAACATAATTATTTACTTTTTCTTGCAGTATTTCACCTGAAGTATTGGGAACTTAAAAATACAACCTGAGACTATAAAAAAAGAAGTAATTTTCTTTTTCAACGTTGATGGGTAACCTCAGCAAGTCAAACTAAATATTACATGACCTCTTTTATTTCATATGAGGTTTTATGCCCCTCACCCCTCCACCCAAAATTGGGACACATCTCCACATACAGTACATTAAAGGGTTTTGATGCATTTTATACTCAAGTTTATTTACATGCCTTGTTTATAAATTACAAAAAACAAGGTATTTCTGATTTTATTCCCAAGAAGTGTACCCTCTTGAAGAAGATGGCATTAATGACGCACAACGAATCAAGCACGAACCAGCACTGACATACATTTGCTATATACACAGCATTGTCTTCCAAGTTGAAATGCACCCACTTTTGAGATTTTGAGATATATGCTGACACAACAACCAAGAATAAATCGGTCCATAAATAAAATGAGCTTCCCAGTGATTATAATCCTGTCATATCTCACAGACTTGTGAAAGCTCCTGCTGCAGTTTACGGGGGTGAGAAACGACAGATGCTCATTGGCACAAATCCAACTGTGTCTTGACATCTAATAAAAGCACCATCCAATAAAAACCACTCATTATCCAAAATGGCATCAACATGAGGTGGGACACAGGACATGACTTAGGGATAAGGAATGGATGGGCTAGTAAAAAAATCTTTGACAGGGCAGTCAATGTGGCAGGCAAATTGTTTAAATTAAACAGCCTTCATTAAAAGTCAAGTGCAATATTTTTAAGTGAGACTAAAATAATAATAAAATTGTAATAGATTAAGGAAATTACGCTGAAGCATGCAATACCTTTTAATAAAGTTAACTTTTGATTATTGTTATTGTACAGAGGAGAATAATCCTATTAGATGTGAAGAGGATTGCTGTGCTAGAGGAGGTGGCTAATTTTAGCATTCTTATTAAGCATGGCTCTTTTGGTAGTCGTCTCTCTCTGGGAACTAATAAGAATCTTGTTAACCATCGATTCCAGGAAGTCATCTCTAAAAACAATTCTAACTAACATTTTTATCCTATTACAACTCCCTTCACTTCCCCATGTTTCCTAACAAGACGTTATAGGTGAGCTGTAAACAGCACATGAGCAGAGATGGAAAGCTCTTGTCCTGTGTCATTCCTGGGCTTGTTTTGACACAATACAGAGACATCCTGACTGCCTGGTGGCTTGAATCCCACTGCTAATGCCCTTAAGAGTTCCTCTTCCATCATCCTGACGCAGAGCCCTATATACGGGAATGCTTTACAGCTTGATTTGATTATGAGCAATTTCCATGCTCGATTGAATAATACAACATTGACCTTGGCGGTTTCATTTATTTTTTTTCACGATGGCACACGTTGCATGATAAGATGATTAAAATGCATAATCTAGAAATTCAAATATTTAGCAAACCATTTGCCAAAGAAAAGTAAACATTTTCACAACTGAGTAGTTGCCAGGGTGTTATGTTGTCGCTAAGCTGTTCTGATTGTTTTTAGTGCATTGGTTATGCCCGCTTAAACTGATTTTTCATTCAATTAGCCATTTTATATTTAAGAAATGCATTAATATACACATATTAAATAGAAATAAGAAAGTAATTCTTTTTAGACACACTGAATAGGTCACCTCACAATTATCTTTCCAAACTACAGTAGCTCTATTAATCATTACAGTTACCCTGACTAAATTAACATTTCATTTGCATGCAGAATGCATATTCATAACCTTATATTTCTAATTATTAAACAAGTCATTAACATGATCATTCTGATGGCAAGAGCTTCATTTTCATAAACAGTTTGAACGTCACATAAACTAGACGTAAAAAGGTCAGATCATGCAATGTCACCTGTTAATGTCTTTGGCCAGTAACATCTCTGAAATTGTAATTATGATGGCTAAATAAACCGATAGATGTCTAATAAAGTCACTGGGAAGCTACAGGCTGGTTATGTGGTAAACGCAATGGACCTGTGCATATATTGCTAATAAAAAAGTATATTACATGAATCTCTTGGATTCACTGACCCCGCCTCCACTCGTCTTATCATCATATCTCTCCTTTTATCTATTCCCGTCTACTTCCTCCCACTGTCTCCATAGTTCCTTCCCTAGGGTTTACGTGGGCCATCTGTACGAAGCGTGAGAGACTCTGGTGTTGGATTACAATTAGGTTATAGTGGTAATTGGTGATTATTAATACTCATCTCGAATACATTACCCGCAAGCCGTGGATGTGCTGAAATATGTATGCATCCTCAGGCGAGAATGTAAATTGTGGATAATCAATGCATTTGGTGCAAAGAATTACACAGTCACTCTCTTTACCGGCAGATGTTGAGGTGATCTATTAACACGCACATGTATCTGGCTTAAAGATCCCAGAGAATATTTACTTTATTTAATGAATATAAACATTTTTTTGGTTTTGTTTTTAAATCCTGGTCTGTGGAGCCGTGGGTGATTTGCATACATTCATCAGAGATATTCATCATAATCATAATATAAATCGTAATAAAACAAGATAATAAAAAGCTTCAAAACACATATCGTTTACTTAATCTGACAGTTGTGTAGTTTTTATTTAATCTCCTATCCAATAAAATCAGGGTTAAAATGCTGAGTTGGGCTTGCATCTCAGATCTTCTCCTTTGTGAATAATTTATCATTTAATATAAATCAAGCTGACCGGGAACAATAACCATCAATAATTCATATAACCATTTCCCTCAGAGTGTCTGGCTTCTCAGAGAGCTCCTATATGATTTATATCTGAAGGCTCCTGGAGCAAAACATTTCTTAAAAGATAATACCCTGTTTATTTCAGTGATTAAATACAATGATCGTTTTATGTAAATTAAATGGGAGAGGGCTGTTTTGTGATCTTGTTGTCATAGACTTGGCTAATGAGAAGTGCATTATGGGTGTTCAAGTGTAAAGAAATGAGCTCCAGGACTCTTCCTTCTTCCTCTAATGTCAACCAATGCCTGTCAATGTCAACAGAGTTTCTCCAGTCTGTACTTTGCTCTGGGCTACGGTACGGCATAAAGGATCCAAGTCAACACGGGAATACACACACACACACACACACACACACACACACACACCACAATACACACATACTCACCCAGAGGGGCCACACTCAAATTAAACCCACCTGCTTTGGCACACAAAGGATAAATTTAGCCCCTATAAAAAAAGTACAATGTTTCCTACACAACCACTAAATGGGTTCTTGATAAAAAGGCAAATAGGCCAAGGTGACAAAATTGGATGAACACGATGGCTAACAGGAATCCTGCAATCCTCTGAGAAACACAATTAGACTACAAAAGATTGTTTTTAAATCTAATGTTAGCCAAAAAAGCCCATCAAAATGTAAAACTACCCTCCTAATTCAGCACTTGGAGGACGTCCTGTATAGATCTGCTCAATTTTCTCACATTGCTATGGGGGTGTTGGCACCTGTAAACTCCCTGGAGAGAAAGCCCATTAGAATATAGATTAAAGATGAATGTGTTGAAGACAGCAGACCTCTCAGCAACACAATCTGTTCTGCAAAGACACACCAGAGACAGATCAACCAATCAGATTGCAGCTATCAAAGTGCAAGTGAAGATGCTGATGAACATGGTCTGATTTTTTTTGGTAGCATAAAGGAGTAGGGATGTCCCAGGATAACTTTATAATATAATAGGATAATCATTTTCGTCTAACTTTACCAACTAATCTGTGTGAACAACTCCAAGGTAATGTTAAAACAATTTTAGTTTCCTTCTGTTTTGTGAACAGACACTGCCAAAAAATAAATGTTTATTCAGCAAGGATGCATTCAATTGATCAAAACTTACAGTAAATACATTTTTTAAAGCTCTGAAATATTTCCATTCTAAATAAATGCTATTATTTTGCACTTCCTATCTATCAAAGAATACTGAAAAAATAAATGTATTATATTAAATGAAAAAAATTCACCAATACATATGCAGCACAAACATTTTCAACATTAATAACAAGATTTTTTTCGAGCAGCAAATCAGCCTATTCAGTTGTCATCACAGAAATAAACTACATTGTAAAACATATTAAGACAGAGAAAAATTATATTAAACTGTAATAATATTTCACAATTTTACTACATAAAATAAATTCAGCCTTGCCTTGGATAAGACTCTCACTGACCCCCAAAAAATTTGAGCAGACAAAACAAGAGATCACAAGGCTGAGACACCAAAACAAGAGGAAAATGTGCTTTTGATTGCTTGGCAGAAATTTGAAATACCTGAGCATATGGTATCACAGCCGCCTCCTATAGTTTCTTTTCAACCTCCTCCCTTAGACACTGTACCCGCATATGTGCATGCATATAAATCAAAGAGAATGTGTTTGACAAAACAAACATTACAGAGCAGCTTATGTCTCTATTCCCAGTTGACATCAATAGAAAATGAATGAACTCAACAGTCATTTACAAAGGGAAGACATCTATCCGGACATTCTATCCGTCGCTTTACTGCAGTGAACCTGTAGTTTTTAAGATACACTTAAGCAAAGTCTCAAATCACTTACTGCCCACACTGCATTTACCGTAAGAATAAGTATGTGCTAAGTCTTTTAATAACAGATCTTTCCATTTATCTTTATGGCAAACATTCTGTGGCTTCTGGATATTGAAACAGCGAGCCATACATGAACGTGCATCCATCATGTGGTGTCTCAGATGTTTAAAAGCTTAAGTGCACATTGTCAAATAAGACCTTGACTCCCACTGCCTCCCATAACCTCCTGTCCTCCCCTCCCCCTGTCCTTCTCCGCTCCTGACAATCCCCCACAACGTTCGGCCTAGATGTAATTCACAGATGAATAATGGATGGACTTTCATCTCTCCTGGATTTGGGGTTCACTGCTCTAAGCTACTGTAGCTGAGGCCACTGCATTTAACATGAGATGTGGGATTCTCCTACAGTCTGCCCGACTCTATCTCTGTTGGCTGTCAGTCTTTGCACGCGCTAGTTCAGGCTGTCAATAGCTGATTTCAAAGCATCCTGTCCTGTTCTCAAATGTTTCACTCCAGTACAGGAGGAAGAGATTTGTAATATCTTACTATACATAGTCTTTTTGCTCACTCTGTTTTTTCCTTCTTGTAATGTCTGTCTCTCAGCAACCATTTTTTCAAGCATTCATTTCACTTAAATGCACCCATTTTTGCTCATATCGAATGCTTTTAGTATAAAAGCTATGGCATTAGTCTTAAAAGGCAACATGAAATTAAAATTGACTATTTTTCCACATGTCTAAATTTCCGGCATGCCTAAATTTCCTTAAGTGTCTATGGTTTTATTCCACAAGATTTATCAGTTAATCTGAAATAAGTAAATAAATAAATAAATAAATAATGGTAATAAAATTACTTTTCCACCTCTGAAACAATTATTTTACTCTAATAAAATAAGCAAAAAATAAAAAAATTAATAAATTGAAACAAAGATAAAAAAAATAATAAGATAAAATAAGACAAAAACAAAAAGGCATCTAAAATAAAATAATAATATAACAAAAATTTTAAAAAAAGTTGTCTAAAAAATTTCTTGAATTTCTCTTAAAAAATATATATTTATCAAATCAAATCCAGATAAATAAAATCATGTAATTCCCACTGAATTTCCATTGAAGTTAAACACACTGTTAATTTACACACATAGCATTTGATATTATGTTTATCCACCTTTATCCACCACAAATATCCTTAGCATAAATGCTTTTCATAAACAGAACAAATTTACTACATTCATAACAAATGTGGTCAATGTTTTTATTTTTTCATCACAGTGTTTTGCGTGTTTGTTTCTCCACCAAGAAGGAAGTAAAAACAACCCAGCTAGTGCACAATTAGCATCGAGCAGCACATCTGAGTGGCAGCTTGTGAAGAAGTCCATCAATAATGCAGAGTATGGGGGGTTGGCGCCGTGCTGATTCTGCCAAGCTAGCGGCCCCTCTTGAACGTGGCCTCTGCCTGGCCTCATGTCCTTGGGCCAGCACAACCGGGGAACAACGCACTCCCAAAGCTCCCCGATCGGAATCTGTGCTAATCAGAGACTCTGCACCTCCACACGTGTGCTGAATAACAACAACAACAACAAGACCTCCTACACTTAAAATAAGCCACCACATGTCTGTCAAAACAGCAGGCGAAACAGGACAGAGGGACAGAACACTGAAAATACACCTCCGCAAGAGCTGAGAGAATGAAAAAGCCATTATTATTTATGCAACGGCTTCAATTAATTGGGTTACATGAACCTTGTATTCAAATGTTCTTTTAGGAATTGTAGGTAGCCCAGATGGTCTGTTAAATGGCTTATTCATACCTGATTAATCAGCAAACAAAAAGCCGAATGAAAGGCAAATGTGGTCTGATCTTTTTGAATACATGTGCACTGAATCATTTGTGCATCAAGTGTGCCTGAATAACATGAATGGATAATAAAAACACCATGAACCAGACAACCAAGGTTTATCATAACTTGTGCGTGTGTGAGCGTGTGAACTGTGTCCAGACTCCAAAAGTGGAAGTAAGAGAATGATGCCGTTTGCTGCTCTTTGATCAGAACGAGCCCCAAACACTAATTACGCTGGCTGCTCTCTCAGCAGGCAACAAGCTGTTCACAGCTCCCCATGACAAGAGCCCTACTCAGCTTTAAATGAGCTGTGGGGGAGTAATGTACAACACACGCACACATACAAAACACTGTCAAATACATTCTGTTATAATCAATAATAAAAAGTCAAGTTAAATATAACACCATGTTCGACTCTTTACATTTTCTCACAATATCCGCCTAATTTTGCAACATGGAAATAAGTTATTGTGTCCGATACTATTCATTAGCTGCTATAAATGCAAAAAATACAACGTCCCTCTTTTCAGTTTTCAGAAACCTAAAACATGCTATTTTATTGAAACAAAATAATAACAGTAGCAGTAGTAGCATTTTGTTTTTTTGCTCTGTAAGGATTACTAGCATTTATGCAGTTTACAAAGATCATTTAAACGCAGTTGTCTTTTATATGTGACCTACAGATAGAAGACTCAAGGTCACCCAGTTCCCTTTATTCTTTTACTATAGAGAGCAGGACTCTATACTACATGCGTTTTTATGTCCCTGTGTTCATTCCAACTACTGGAGGAAGATCACTTCACTTCTTCTCTCTCGCTCTAATGGATTACTGGAGGTGTGCCTGAGCAGCCAAGCCAACCAGGAGCTTAACGTACAGAGTAGAAGAAGATGCACACAATTGCTTTTTTGCTGGTATTGATTCAGCATCATTAAACCTTGAAAGGCTGGAGGATTCAATGGGAATGAGTCCTGAATTTATCCACACAAAGACAGAAACATAAAAAAGAGAAAAATACACAGTGTTGATTGTATTCATTTGATTCTGGAACTGACTGGACTTTTCAAAAAATATTTCTATATGACAAGCTGAAATAATGACATTATCATAGACATTATTAAAAAGGAAAGGAAACAGTTCCTAACCAAAATAAGCACAATTTTCAATGTTGTCATACACAATGACACTCATATTAAAATATAATCAAGTATCGTTAAGTGTAGAAATTTCTACACTGGTGGCTTGCTATGCCCCTGACTTTCACAAGACTAAATTGCACGCGCTTTTGTCTGTTACTGTACAGTAGGTAGTGTTTGCATCGTTATCCCTTTACTATCCCTTACCCTATCCCGTAGAAAAACAATGGAAAAGTAGCGCAGTGGAATGGAAAAATGTGTTCTGTGTGAACTATCCCCAAGGCAGCTTAAGGGTTAAATGATTTACAAGAAAACAGGGAGATCTTTGGTGATTTGGTTACTAATTTCTCACTAGAATCAAATTGACCTAAACTTTTATATGCCATTTTTATTTTTTACCTTGAATTCGACAGAACTGAATGCGTAAGATCGTGTATCATAGTCAGCAAAGGAGTTGCAATCACTGGATTCGGATGTGCATTAATATTTTTACTGCTGTGTCAAATTATATTCCTCCTATAAAGATCAATAAATGAATCATCTACATCCACATCTATACCAGAAGCAACAAGCAAGCAAGAAATTATGCAAGCAAAAAAAAAAGCTAGCGCTCATATTTCCTTCACTGCTGTCTCGTTTTTAATTAAAACCTCTGGGCTCAGACAAAAGGCCCGCAGTGCAGGTTAAATACCGCAAGAGACTCCAAATCCATAAAAGTCTTGGAAAGCGCACACAAAGGCAATCTGAATGCACTCCCCTCAATTACAGCTAAACTGACGAGTCTTAAACTGGCAAGCTAAGCTGAGAGGCGGGACTACAATGTAATGAATCACTATGTAGTGGGAGTCAGATGAGCTTTAGGTAACCATGGGTGAACCACTCCTGTCCCTTACAACAACAAAAAAAAATGGTGTCCTGGCAAACCCCCTCTGGCTCAAGTTCATATTTACACATGCTAATGAGCTTTGTTTGCTCACAGTTCACTATGTTAGCATGCTGCTAAGCTAATGATCCATTTCTCAAATAAGCAGTATTTAATATTTTATATCATTTTTTTATCACTGCTTTCTGTATTGTTTTTCTATATTCAGAGATTACATTTTTCCATGGTTCCCTTTGCATTGAAATACTGTTAGGTCAGTGTTGGTACAAAAAAGCGTTCTTGCTTAATTTAAAGCAAGTTTACAGGGATCATTCACACTCTCAATTTACAAAAAACTCACGTACCTGAGGCCCATTTGGGACCTCAATTGCTTATTTCCGCAGCTGCACAAGTTAGCATGCTGAGTCCATCCGTGTTCCTGACAGTGTAAGGGAATGCTGACACTTTGAACTGCCCCTCTTTCAATATTGAGCTTTCAATATGACTATATCAGATTAGGCCAGAGAGAAAGAGAGAGAGAAAGAAAGAGGGCCGTAATAACCCAATAAATTGCTTCCCTGGGGCACCAGTGTGTTCACAGAATATCAAAACTCCTCTTTCTTATACTCCGCAGACTGTGAAGGAAAAAAAGAGCCCCCTCATAAATCTAGCTGTGGTAATTAGTGTTTCATGGGAGGTTTATTTAATAAAATCATCACTTGATCTCAACAGACTCTGACATTGCAAACCTATATGTGAAAAACGGCTGTGTTACGTTTCACAAATCATGTTAAGAGTTTTGATAGACAAGAAACTTAATATAAAAGCCACAAGACAGGTGCTTCAATAAGTCTGCCTTTTCCTTTACTCTATTTTCCTCCCTTTTATTTTCCATCAATCCACTTTCCCTGCAGAGGGACATCAAAGTGGTTTTAAAAAGAAGGAAGAGACCACGGCACCACAGCTGTACTGATATTGGAAACTGTGGGGCTTCAACTGAATGCTGGGAAAGCGAGAGAGCCATTGATCTTTATGGATTAATTCTTATCTGCTGGATTTAGACACTGGCATTGATTATTATACCACATACGGGCCACATTATCATTAAGACTTAAACTAGCTTGATCCAGTAGTTACATGATATCACAACTGTTGTTTAGTGGATCTCCGCTTGTATTTAAAAAGAAAAAAGCTTTTTTCCTAGGTATTACTTGAGTAATTATATGTGTACCTTCAGTTTAAGTCTATGTTCCCTTTCAGGAACTCGAGCTGCGTCGAGTGAGACGCTATGGGAACGCCCTCAGCGTGATCGCGTTCCCATAGAGTCTCACTCGACGCAGCGTCTCGTTCCTTCAGGGAACAGGGTTATATTCATAACCTGAGATGGTATTTTTGTCTTGAGATAAATCAATATAAAAAGTATGGTTTATACGACAAGCTTGTAATTATTTTCAGATAAATGACTGCTATTAAACTTCCTAAAATCTTGTAAATTTGAAGTGAATTTATGCATTGCAGCAATATAATGTACAGTACATTGTAATATATATTTATTTTGAGATATGATAAAGATTACATTTAACAGTGATATTAAATATTAACTAAGTTAGTGCAGATGACAACAGAGATCATCTAAATATTAAAAATAAGCATTCACATTTCACTAACTAATAATGAATAAATATATCATATTTTATATAAAATAAAAACTAAATGAAATATTTATATTGCCTTTTAACCATTATGGTAGAGGTATATTGCATGTCTAATTATTCACCCATTTTTCATCCTCCTGGCAAACAAAAATGCAAATCTGATTGCTTACAAAAGTAATCGCACACTCTGCAATAAGCTGCATGAGCAAATTTGTGGGATGAATCTTATGACTAAGTTCAAGTTCAAATTCAAATGTCTAAGTGTAAGGTTCTTGCCACAGAAATGACCACTAATAATAACAATGCACGTGTTTGTTTTGAGTAAATCACAGTTATAAGCAACCTGTGGATTAAAGTAATGTCAAACCAGGTTGACTACATGGAAAGAGTATTTGTTTGCCAGTAAGGCAAGCAAAACCCAGTTAAAATGCAGCTCAGCCGTTTTCCTCTTTTCCACCCAAAACGTTTTAAACACAATAAATCTGTTATCCGGACGAACAGACATGCCAACTTTGCTTTCATTTCCCACATCAACGAAACCCTGAATTCCAAAAACAAGGTCAAAGTGGCCTGCCAGACGCACACACAAAGTCTGACAGAGACATACAGAAGCACTGACTGGAAAGAACATCTCTTCTTTAGTTTGACAGGACCTTATAAACACACACACAAACATCTCCTGAGAGCCGTTTGTTGTTAGTTCTCCAAGAGATGGATGCCAAACTGTGTGGACCTTCTTCAGGTGTCTGGCACGGTTATGAATGGCTTGCTTAGTCTTGTTTCTGGCAAAACATGCATCCAATAATCATGATCCACCTCAAAGTTCACTTTAAACTATAATTCATACTCGCATCATATCCTTTTTGTAATATGCTTTGTCATGTAATTTAACGCCACACGAAACCAAGACATAAAACTTTGTCATTAATTTCCTTTAACCAAATGTTCACCTTAAAACATCCACGATACAGGAAATCAGAGGTAAGTGACTCATTTAAAAGCATTAGTACGACATCAATGCTGCGTCACTTTGAGACTCAATAACCTGAAACCCAAGAACTCTGTTTACTTCTTTGCGACAGTGCCTCAGATAAACTTTTTTCCCGTCGCACCCTGTCACCCTCACGCCTAGGCTGACATCTGACGTCCTGTATTAATTATAGCTATGCCGAGCTGCCCCACTATTGCGAGAGATGCAACAGTGCTGAAATTTCTTCTATTTATAGTAGGAGTTCATTCTAGGGTGGTGGAAAACGAGTACAGAATGGAAAGAGGGTTTGATCGGTTACGTGTTTAGAAGGGAGTTTCCTTACCTTCTATGGAAGGGGCCTGGTCCTGGGCCGCATAGAGCATCTCCTTGAAAGCCTGTGACAAAAAAAATAGATACGGCAATGATGAGATCACAGTCTTATGGTGCAGGTCAATAGGGCAATGATGTACGGAAGTCTTACACAGCCTATTAAGGCAACTTGTCATGGCTGGATATGTGTAATTGAGGTTACTTCAAACATTGATCTAGCATGTTAAGGGCATTGTTGTTTCTTTAAAGGTGCCATAAAATGCAGAGAATATTTTAAATTGTTCTCTGATATGTACATAGAAGGTATGTAGCTTAGGTAAGGGGAAAAATGGCCAGAAACG
>JAUCMU010038684.1:0-16904 GCA_032275025.1 Enteromius treurensis | reverse complement strand
GTAATAGACATGCATTAAAAATGTACTCATTAGTTCATGAATTCCTTTAGAGCAACAAGGAAACAATATTGTTGGCAAACTGCATTCATATTTTGCCAACGACTTAATTTGCTCTTAGAGGTGAAGCAATCCATTAAAAACCTGTTATCTGTGATAAGGGAGAGGTTTAGCAATGTTAGATTCTCAAGTGTGTGTCAGTGAATTTACTTCCCTTTCAGTTGGTCACTCCGAGTCATGGATATGACCGACAAATTGGGATCTCGCTTTGAGAGACCAATCCAACTGATCACAGCATAAGTATAAATGAGCAGCTGGTGCAGATGGTACAGCTCCTTTTCCTACTTCAAGGATTAGTGGCTGGTGTGACGGCGTCGAGTGGGTTGCCACTGATCTAGACGACTGGCTTATTCTAGCTTAGTCTAAGGTTCAGTTGTGCGAATAAAGGGATGTTGTGTTACAACACCTCAGCCTGTTGGGGTTTCGGGTCAGCTGGGAGAAGGGCACACTCTGTCCAACACAGAGAATCTCTTTTCTCGGTATGGAGTTGGATTCGGTCTAACAAGCAGCACGCCTCATGCAGGAACGTGCTCAGTCGGTGTTGAACTGCTTGTATCTGTTCAATCTGTTCACAAGCAGCAGTACTGAAAAAAGGTGCCAAGAGGAAAATCTCCCTATCGTGTTCAGGTATGCAGTAGTAAACTGAAGCAACTACACAGACTTCACCTTTTAGATGGAGGTTGTGCGTAAAACTTGAACATGGTAGAACCATTAAGTGCAGTTGTTTAACATTCTTGACATATTAAACAAACAGATTCATAATCAGATTCTGCTAAGCAAGCTGGAAGTGAGCCAGTCTTCACCGTTTTTTTAATGTACTGGAATGGCGTTTGGCCTCTGTCATCATCATTATGGCATGAAGAGAAACTCAGCAGGTTATTAACATCCCTAACTGCTGTTAAACACCTGTCTGTAATTATTCTGGATGAAATGTAAGTCATCCAAAGCTTCATTAGATGTTGGTGTCTCTTGGAGCATATATATGTAAAAATACATGGATAGTAAAATAAACATGATTCATTCAATCACCCTTAGGTCGCTTTAAACTACTTTGAAAACAACGGAAGTTGTCTATAGGCCTATTTTTGACACTAAAATGCAACCGATGCAATTAAACTTTTGCTGAGAAAGGCTGAAATTTCTTCTGAGCTTTCAGTAAATCTTTGTTATGTCTCTATCTACTCTGATCTCTAGAACTTCCTTATTAGTCCCAAGTTAAGTTTCACTTGTCATACAAATGTCTGTCATTTTTTCCTATTGCAGAATCACAGCCATGAGTGCAGTAAATGCTGTGCTGCTGTTCGTTCTGGTTTCGACTTGTCAAGCTGATAGAGGTGAGAGAAGAAGCTTCACCTAAAATGTGTGTTAGAATTGTATGTCTTTTTTCAAACTGATTTCTATTGTTGTGTATTATGTGCTTTTTCGTTTTTGTTTTTTTAGATGTCAGTGTTAGCTGTGGTGATGTGACTGGATCTGTGGGAGAAGTAAGTCTCACCTGCAGCGTCTCACTGGATAAAAATAATTGCTGCATTTTAAAAAATACCTTAAAATATAAGAATCTGACAATCTGTGCACAAGAGCTTCCTAAAACCCCCTGTGAATGGAGAAAAAACTTCACATGCCACCACAGTCTACCTACAGCTGTGTCAGAAAAATTCAGATTCTTTGTGCAGGCGACCTGTGGATGGAATATAAGAGAATTCAATGTGGACACAACAGGTACTGTAATACTTTAGATTCATAGTGAATTAATCTTTGCAGATACATTTATGTTCAATCAACTAACAGTTAAAACTAGTAACAAAAACCATTCAACTCGAAAGTGATAAAACTCCTGGTGAGATGGGTATTATATATAATTTATTTATTATTTCTACAGGTTACCTTAGAATTTTAAACCCAGAAAACCCATCAAGAACATCTCCACCAGAGACAGCAGTGGGTCTTGGATCCAAGGATATTGTTCTGGTTGTGAGCGGTTTCACCATCATGCTCATTCTCCTCCTCATCTTCATCATTTACAAAACAAAAGCAAATTCCACTGAACTTTCAGGATCCCAAAACAAGATCTTTCTGTGCCTCAGACGTGATGAGGAAAACTGTAATCATCAGAAGATGTGATATAATAGCACTGACTCCCTGTGCTGCTCACAAAAGATTATATCTCAGTGAGAACATAACTCTGGCTGTATGTTTTTTTTTAAATGTGTTTTCTGTTTTATATTGATTTCTGTGAAATAATGCTCTATGTTTTATCAGTGTATAGCTGAACATCTAGAGACATTAAGGGACATATGGAATTTATTTTTATTTTTTTACTTTTATTGTTTTGCATGAGTTTTCTAATAGTGTGAACAGTGTGGTTTTATGTAGCATCTAAAAAAACTTTAACTCTAAAATAAAGACTCGTTATACTCTCTAAAGATGAATATCTGGATGCAGAACAAAATATGCTGATGGGTACGTTTACTAGTACAGTGTGTGAAAAGTAGGGCTACAGAGAGCTGATCTTCATGTGTGCATTATCTGTGCAAGACAAGTTACAGTACATAAACTTATTCTGCATTAAATCTTTTTTGTTATGGAAGAGTTTTTGATTTTAGTGGGTTTTGGGAGTTTATTTGAATTCAATTTTAATGAATAGGTTTCACATTTAGTCTAGACTCTAGGTCTACGCTATCACAGCCAATCTGTCTGTCCCCTGTCCTGTGTTTTCCCCGGGTTTTTCCATGCCCATATTTGGAGTTCCAGTCCTTATTGTGTTTATTTGTTCCCAGCTGTTTTTAGTTCTTCCCTAGTTATTTTTGGATTTAAAGTGGGTCTTTCCATGTGTTCGCTGTCTGGTCTACTGGGTACTGTTCTATGTTTAATGTGTCTGCTGAATTAAAAACTAGAGCTTTCCACTCCGCGGCGCCTGTGTTCTCCTGGAGCGACATTACGTGACAATTAAACGCTCTGGAGCGAGTCAGATTGGGATAAAGTCAGGAATAGGTTACAGACCACAGGTGAGCAATAACTATTTGAACACGAATTAATTACTCAACCGTAACGCGCAAAGATTTTTCCATCGCGCTTAGTTTTTGTCGGGGGCGTTGTTGATAAGGAGGACGCAGGCGAACAAATGCATGTCTTATCGTGTGCTCTTGGAGGGGTCTTGTGTCGAAAACAATATTAAAACACCGAAATACTTGCCATCACATTCATTTTTTTATATTTGCGTCATGGGCAACACATAACGGGTATATGAGGACTTGGGCAGCAAATACTGCAGCTCGCGGAGAAAACTTTGCAATCGATAAGCAAAACTTATGATATCCATCAGCATCCAATGATGTGACCACATGTGAGGACATCTTTTTTGTCTTTTTTTTTAGATTGCAGAATCAAAATCATGAATGCTGTTCTACTGTTTACACTAGTTTGGACTTTTACGGCTGTCTGTCAGGCTGATAAAGGTAAAAAAAATAAACGTCACCTACTATATGTGAACGAGAATTTTGAAGGAGAAATCTAAAATGGTGAAATATAATGAACTAACATGTTAAAATATGACTCAATCAAATCTGTTGTACAAACACGTGACTCTTTTGGCTCTTATTATTAAGTTTACAGCACAGTAAGGTAAATTCATTAAGATAATTATGTTTATACACTCTATTCTACAGTTCAAAAGTATATGTGGATAAAGGATCTTGTGATTTCTGCACTGATTATATCTGGTGCACGCGATTATAAGAAAGTGGATGACATTACACATACTGTAGACTCATGTAGTATTCTGCTTTAAGAAAATAAATACTGACATTAATATTCATATTAAAATATCTAGGCTATAGGGATCGATTCCTACATGCAGTGTTTTTATTTATGAACAGATTCTCTAATGAAAGAGTCACGCTATATTTATTATACCATGTATTGTTTTTTTCAGATATCATTGTAAGCTGTGATGATGTCACTGGATCTGTGGGGAAAGAAGTAATGTTCAAGTGCAGCGTCTCTCTGATAAATAACTGCTGCATTAAAAAATATATATTTAAATATAATGTCAGTTCTGTAGAAAAACAAATCTGTAGGAAAAATTACTCCTGTGATCACAGCGAAATCTTCACATGCAGCTACACTCCAAATAAGACAATGACAGAAAAATGCAGTTTCTTTGTTCAAACGTGCTGTGGATGGAAGAAAACCGAGTTCACTGTGGATATAACAGGTACTGCATACACTGTAATAATCTTGCTTGAAAATAAAACGATCAGCAGATGCCATTAAAACTGAAAGTGATAGTACAACTCCTGTTAAGAAAGTTATTATACATTATTTCTTCAGATTCCTTAAGACAGACGAAGCCAGAAAACCCAACAGCAGTGGATCTTGGATTCAAGGATACTGACATTACTGTAGTTGTGAGCGGTTTAATCATTATCATCATCATCATTATCATCATCATAATGAAAGTCATTTACAAAACAAAACCAAGCTCCACCAAACTTTCAGGATTCCAGAAAGGGATGTTTCTGGTTGTCAGGCATCAGGACAGCAGTTATCCAAAAGATGTCATATAAAAGCATTGAGGAATGTGTAATGAATGTCAGTGTATATTTATAATATAATAAATCTAATATATATATATATATATCCATGAATTATTTTTATATTTAAATTCATTATTTTTTGTGTTTATATATTTTATAATCTGATTATTACATAATGTGTTGATCTATTTAAGTGCAAAATAAATTTGACTAAAACACTTCAGAATCTGCAGAACTTCTTCTGTGTTTAAAGTGATTCAACTATGGCAGATATAAAGTTATTGCAATCTCTCTCTTATTAACCCTAGTTAGGTTTATTAATAACTGTATTGTTTTTTCTATTATCAGTAAATGCTGTGTTATTTAACAGTGGTTTGAAAATTGTTAACCTTAAATCATCATTAAAGTCATAATTCCTGGAAAGACAGATATTATTCACATTTACATTTTAAGTTTACGTTTTAATAGGAACTTGCCTTGGACTTATCAAAAACGTCTGAGCAGAAGGTCATGAATTTAAGCTTAGCATGAACTTAGAATGAACAGCATTTATCTTAATTCATGTTAATTTCTGCATTTACTAATGCGTTATTAAAATCACAAGCTGTGTTTGTTAACATTAATTACTGCACTTTGAGCTAACAACCAACAATGAACAACTTTATTTTCATTAACATTAAAAAAGATTAATAATGCATTGTTCATTGTTTGTTGATGTTAGTTAATGCATTAACTAATGCTAACAAATGACAACTTATTGTGAGGTGTTACCGTTTTGTTTATATGTTTCTTTTACAATGCATGTTCTTCAAAACAGCTTTACTAAAAATGTGCCATGTAAAAAAGAAAATCAACCTATTGTGTTCAGGTATACAGTAGTAAACTGCAGCAACATGCAAAATTCCCGCTTTGAAAGGTAAGTTTTTTTATCTGGTTCTTTTGAATCCAAGATGCCATCAATCTGAAAAAGATCTCCAGGAGCTCTGGAAGAAACATTGGCCAACAACATCAACAACCATCTTAAACAATTCCTGCTAAACGTTAATCAAGATAAGGAGGGCTAGTCTTGCGTAGGCAGATCAAGGGGCATTCTTGTTTCTTGAAATTCCAGGAAAGTCTGGCAGCTGAATATGCTGGATGCTGGAGTTTCGGGGTTTTTTTTCTTTCTTTAATATAACAGCATGGAATTTCCTCAAAATGCCACTTTTCTGACCCCTGACTAGTTCCACATTTGTACGAATTTCTTTCTTGTGCTGAACACAAAGGAAGATATTTTGAAGAAAGTTTGTAAGCAGGCATTTTTGGGTCACAATTTACCTCCATGGTATTATTTTTTTCCTACCATGGAAGTCAAAGACCCCAAAGAGCCTGGTTACAAATTAGATGTACTTGAGAGATATTTTGCTCATAATAAGTTTCTACTTGTTTGGATTTTTGTAATTTTGTTTTTTAAATGAAAGATTAAAACGATAAACAATGCATAGTATTTTCACAGCCTTATTTATTCTTGCTTACCAAGGGTGCTAGTAATTCTGCAAAACGGCTGTATATCTGAAACAGCTTTTGTCATTATTTTTATAGCATGAAGAGGAGACTTGCAGATTAGTGACAGCGCCGTCTGCTGGTTATAAACGACTGATCCTTGCTTTCTTTCTTTTTTTTTTAAAGAGAAAGTAGATTTATGCGCTGTACCCGCAGATAGAGAGTGGAATGAACTCGGACGGCGAAGACAAACGGTGAGCAATAACTCTCTCTAAACACAAAATAAGAGTTTTTTTATTTACTAACTGTTACTTCATAACGCGCTGCTGGAGAACCGTCAGTAACGTTAGGATTTGCGCGTGGTGTTTACGCATTGTAAAGATGTTTATAAAAGCATATGCACTGGATAAAGAAAACGTTTTAGTGCTTGTTTTGACAACTGAGTGTTCCAGAGGTCCCTATAGAATGAGTGTTATGTGCTCTTAAGGGATTTACTTCGAGAATTTATGTGGTTTTGTGGCTCTATTTGCACCCATTAGTCCATTTAAAACGTCCAAAGCAGCTAAATAATGCGTTATGTTGTGTAACAGAAAACTATTTATTACGTTGCTTTTTAAGTTCTTTTGAGCTATAAAAACTAATTTTAAAAATGAAGAAAGGAAAGGAACATGTGGCCAGGTATGGTTTCCCATACTAGGAATTTGTGCTCTGCATTTAACCCACACAGCAGTGAGAAGTAAACAACCACACACACACACACACACACACACACACACCCTGGAGACAACATCCATATGGCTTGCACTCTTATGTATGATGAATGTTCTCTCTAGCACTTCCTTATTACTCGAGGTTAGGTTTCATGATTGATGTATCTGTCATTGTTTCTATTGCAGAATCCTAAAAATGAATGCCATAAATGCTGTGCGGTTGTTCATTGCGGTTTGGATCTTCACTGCTGTGTGCCAAGCTGATGAAAGTAAGAGCTTCCTCATAGAAAGTGTGTGAAAATGACGAGGGACTAAATCTGAAACAATAAGGAAAAAAACTTTCAAATTTGATTAGATACACAAAACATAAAAAAATAAATAAGCAATAAATGCACAAATCTGTGAATCTGTCAATCTCAATGCTTTGCTACAATCTGTATTGTTAAAAGCGCTATATAAATAAAAGTGACTTGACTTGACTGTTCTTTCTTATTAAAAAAAACACAGACATGTGTATTATTCTTAAACTGGATCTCTGTTTTTTTTTTTTTAGATGGATGCAGTGTAGGCTGTGATGATGTGACTGGAACTGTGGGCAAAGAAGCAACTTTCACCTGCAGAGTCTCTCAGAAGTGCACTGAATGCTGCATTAAAATGTACAAGTTTCAGTCCCCCGAGGAGTATAAAGACTCAACGATCTATAAACAAGAGGTTCTTGAGCGCTCCTGTGATCAGAGAAACATCTTCTCATGCCGCTACACTCCAACTACAGCAATGACACGACCATTCAGATTCTTCATACAAACAACGTGTGGTACAAAAACAACGAAAATACATGTGAACATAACAGGTGCAGTATATTATACTGTTATTTATCATTTCACAAACATTTGCAGCTATAAATTTATTTTCAGTCCACTAACTGGTTTAAAATCCTTTAACAGAGAGCATCGAGCCTGAAATCCTCACTGAAGTCATCGCTCCTGAAAAGACCGAAAAGACAGGTATTATTGTGTAATAGTAATTCATTACTGAGCTCCAGTTCACTTAGGAACACAGAAAACGGCTTTTATTGTCTTGTCAGCTCATTCATCATTTGAAATCCCATGATTTTAGCGTTTAAGGTCTTAAAAAGGAAATTGATGTTTGATTATGGTTTCTAAATTTCGTAAAAAAAAACTGAAGTTGACTTTGTTATTTAAACACTTTCATTTTATGCTCATCTTTCCAGAAGAACATGTCTGGGAGGAATCGGAAACCTTTGAAGAGGAAGGAGAAAAGAAGAAAACAGTAGACCGTGGTTTTAAGATCGCCGTCATCACTGCTGTTGTGAGCTTTCTCATCATCATTATAGTGCCGATCATATACAGAATAACACAAAAACACCCCAAAAGAAAGAGAGCATTTGTGGTTTTCAGACATGATGGAGACGACTGCAGTCATTCAGAAAATGTTATAATATAGCACTGACTGAGCAGCACCATACATTGTCTTTTTTACATCTTCAAATCCTACTCAAGACACACTGCTAAACTCTGATTGCAGATTATGTTTCTCTTTTATATTGATTTCTGTGAAATAATGGTAAGTTAGAGACCTGTTTAATTATTGTAGCTATTTATTGTTAATATCTTGCACGTGCAGTGGGGAAAGTTTAGGCCCAGCCTGTTTTACTTGTTTAACAAGTCAGCAAATCAAAAAAGACTCGTGACTGGCTATTAAAAGACATCTGGAACATGTTTTATTATTGCATGATGATTACGACAGACCGCGAAACTAGGAGCTGTAGTACAGCAGCAGGAAACTCCCCAACTCTTGAGATGCATTATTTGGAGAAACAGAGGAAGAAAAGGGAAATGATCACATATCTCACATACTTAGAATTCAAATCCAGTGTGCAGCAGTCATTTGAGTTGAATCAAATAATATGGCAACAACAGTCCATTTGTCTTCATCAGGATTTTCTTTGTTGCTCTTAATAAAAGAGTCACTGATATCAGATCTGCGGTTTTTCATGTTTAACACGCCAAATGATATGGTGCCCAAGCTAAAACAGTGTCACATTCATTACAGCGGAGGGCCAGTCTGTAAAGTCTTTCAATGAATTATTTTGAATCCTGAACAATTTCTATGTTTCGAACCATATTTAATTCGATTTCTTTATTTGTGGCAAATGGTAAAAGCTATTCTTTGCTCATGTGTCATGAATATAATGCAACTCTTGCAATGCATTCTTTTTGTTTCCTTGTGAAATATGAATATCAAAAATATTTAAAAGCACTTTAATGTACTAATGTACTTCTCCTTCGCATCTTGTTCTGAGGTGAATATATGCATCGCTTTGTTGTTGATCGATAGTCATTCGATGACTCTTGGTGAAGAATTACTGCTTATTATTATTCTACAGGAAGATAAAACTGAGATTGTTATAAACAATAAACTGTTTTGTACATTTATCCTTTGAAGTTTCTTTATTCTTTCACATCTGTACTGGTCTTTTGTGGTTCACTTGTGTTTGTGTGTTTGTCTTCTAATTAAACACACCAAACTTCCCATGTACGTAAAGCTACTGATATGTTTAATTTTGAAGTAAACCAGCAGCATAAGTTAACTTAATGTGATGTTTTCCCACACTGTGTGCACACATTTCTTTTTCTTGAAATGGTCAGATTTCGTAGATCATTTTCAGGGTGTGGGACTTCAGATTTAAGCTCAATTGACTAACTAGTATACTTATCTGATTACGCATCACAAAAAATAATTAGGATCCACCCAGACTTATATGATCAGCACAAATTCAACACATAGTTTTATACCATCCTGTCCCATTAACCTTTACTTTCAATGATCTAATATTTACCCAAGAAATGGGAACCTATGCAACTATATCTCATACTCTGTAATGGGTGGATTAATTTATATGTTCACTTGTGCATGTTTGTATAATTGTGTTGTGTTTGAGCTCACCAGGAAATTCCACATAATTTAATTGCTCTGCAATAAATCAAAAAACAGCAAATTGGTTGCTCTCATGAAGAGGCACACACTGCTTGTTTTTGAGGATCCTTCATATACTCATACTACGACATATCAGCCAACAGATGACTGACTTGGACTGATTCCCTGTGACGCAGAGAGTTTGAGCTCATTGGAGAAAAACAAATGGAAAAATGACAAAACGGCAACCCCTGCTCGAGGTTCAACTGTAAAGGCTTATACATTGTTATGATGGAAAATTTTGTACAAGCTCCATTCATTTTTTGACACATGGTTTAACGGCTCACGTAGAGGTGATGCAATACATTCAAAACCTGTTTACCTTTAATGAGAAAGTAGTTTGCATTAATAAGCAGGCCATATATTTGTACATATTTTACGAGGTGGCTTACAAATTCGTATGATCTGCTAAATCCTACGTAATTTATGAGTTGCCACTTTGTATGAATTTGTTCGAATGACCTGCACCTAACCCCGCCCCTTAACCTACTCATCAGTTTGTACGAATTAGCAAGATTTTGCCACCTCGAACGAATACGTACAAATTGGTCATTATTTTTTTAATAATTCAACGACCTATCATCAATTAATCCTTAAATATATATTACTTACTGTAGATCAGGTCATGATATTTCTACATATTTCTATAGACTTTCTGGGAATGATTCTATTATAATGATAACATTTTGACAAAATTATAAAATTTTCTCCAATTTCAAAATTAAAAATTTGATAAACACCATTCTCCAGAAACAATGTTAAGTAGTTTACCAGTTGATGTGTAGATGACCTGAATGTATTTATGTAATTCTGCTATAGTCGTTGTTAAAATTTAAATGTAAGAGATTTTAAAAAGGAATATTTTTGGTTTTAATACGCAGTCAATAATATGGACAAATGAAACATCTGCAAACCTATGGGGGAAAAAAATATTTCACAGAAAATTAGGCTGTAATTATGTCATCTATCATATAAGCAAATAAACAAACAATGGCACATTACACGTTTATTCATTCATTTATGTTTTGAAGTGTTACCTGTTTTCAGTGGCTGATGCTCATGCTATCAGATGTACAAGAATGTCTATTATATGTGCATAAGATATTTACTGCTAACTGCACCGATTTGTTTTGACAGCTTTTGGGAATTGAAGCAAATTAAAGAAAGAAGTTTTGCCTCAACAGTCACACTGACTCTGATTATCTCTGGCTCAGCCTAGTTTTTATTGGACTGCTTCTCCATAACGCAGATATCTAGGATTCTTGTATTGTTTGGTGTGATGGAACATTTTTGCAAACTGCATTCATATTTTAACACGTGGTTTAACGACATTAACATTTAGAGGTGATGAAATCCATTACAAACCTGTTTAATTCAAGAGTTCACAAAACAACAATCAGGTCTTGTTTTCAGAGCTTAACAGTACTATTCAGGAACAAAATACTATAATGCAGGCTACAAATTTATATTTGCAGATAATATTGCAATAATTTCTATTTACATACTGGGCCTAATACTTATTAACCAGTTTCAGATTGTGTTCAGTCAAGAGAAGATTTTTACTAACTCATTTTTTCTTTGTTTGTAACATTAACACAGCACGACACAGAAAGTAGCAGGTATATTAAAAGCTGCTGTCACTTTAAGACCAAGTGCATGAATCTGACACACAGATCAGTTTATGTTTATTCTAGTGCTGTTTTTATATTTTTTTCTGTATGTTTTTATGTTTTAACTTAATTTAATTTGTGTTTAATTATAAGTGAACTTACTTATAATGGCAGTCATAGCATGCTGTGTGACTAAAAAGCAACTAAGGTGTGTGTTGTAATATTGTCTCTCTTTGAAGCTGCTTTTACACCTTTTCTACTCTTAAAGGTGTTTTAAAAGAGTCAGAGTGGAATGAGCTCATATACGGTGAAGACATACAGAGCGCAGGTGAGCAACAACTCCATCTGAACAGGAATATTGACTGATGCATCGTGACTCTTCAGTATTAGCCTTAAGTCTAAAGCCTAAATTTGTACTTTTCTGTCATTTCTATTGCAGAATCACAATCATGAATAATGTAAATGCTGTGCTAGAGTCACCTTTCCTACTGTGACTCAAGCCAATGATGGTTAGAAAATAAGCTTCCCTTGTAGAACGTGTCACAATATTAAAAACTAAATCTAAGATAACACTTTGAACAGTTTACGCACTAGAAAGGGAAATCCATTTAGGTCAGGGAACAATACTATTTTTCCTGCTAATTTGTATGTTTATTACTCTTACTCTTCTAAACTAATGTGTTTAGATAAGTACATAACCATGTTTTCAATCATGCCTACCGGATAGTGTTTTCACCACTGACTGTCTAATCAAATGTAAATGTGAGAAACTGGCCGGATGAGATTGTATGCAGAGACTGCTGTATTATTCTGCTTTTATGAAAAAAAGATTATAATAATATATATGTGTGTGTGTGTGTGTGTCTATGTGTGTGTGTGCAAAACACATAATACAGTGTAGATTTAGTATAATATTTGCACAGACACAACATTATTTATATTATATGCATTTGTATATAATATACTGTACATTGATTTTTTCAGATGGCTGCAGTGTAAGCTGTGATGATGTGACAGGATTTGTGCAGGAAGAAGTAACTTTAACCTGTAGTGTCCCTCAGCATTGTGCTAATCGCTCCATTCAAGACCAGACGCTTAAATACTTTGAGAGCTATAAAGACTCAACAACCTGTAATCAAGAAAAAATCACATTCTTTGTGCAAACACAGTGTGGCATATACTGTCCAACATTTTCTGTGGACATTACAGGTACCGTACATAGCACTATCGCTTATTTGCAATTTATTGCCATGTTAAAGGTCTCCATGGGTATGATCATAACGCATCTCTCTCTAGATATCTCTATGAATTTATGTGGATTTGCCTGTGAAATGAATCTGATCAGATTCTCAGCAGCAGAAGTGTTTTGTGTTGTTGTGGAGAATCTGACTGTCTGAAGTTTAGTTTATGATTTAAAACTAAATATTTAAACTGTTTAAATTCATCTACCAGACCTATTATTAAGAAAAGCAGCTAAACCTAAGGAAACCGAACCTGAGGATACTGGATCTAAGAACGCTCTTAATAATCCACTTGTGGGTTTATCCATCAGTATCATCCTCATCATAACCGTAATGACAATCATTTAAAAGCAATCTTTTAGATTCCCATTTCTGTGCATCAAACACAACGATGACATGGTAACTGTCAGGAAAATGCGATATAAGATCATTGACTCAGCTGTATAGAGTCAGTAAGATGATTAAAACTCTGTTTCTGTTTGAAATTGATTTCTGTGAAATAACAGTATATTATTGATCCGTTTGATCAGTGTATATGTGACTGTAATGAACTTGCCTTTGTGAACTTTTTAATATCGGCGCATGCGCTTGTCCAAGAGCGGGAATGCTGTGGTTTTGTAGAGGGTCTTATGTTTTATTTTATTAAAAGACATTGAATTGAATAAAGACTTGTGATACTCGCTACAGATGAATATCTGTTTATTAAACTAGTAAATTTGATGAAAGAGCTGATCTGTATGCATTATTTGTAGAAGATAACCTACAGTAACATTCTGCATAAATATTTAGATACTTTAAGGATACTTTTGTGGAGGTAGGATTTTTGTGTGTGTGTGTGTGTAAACCTAAATCAACATTGAGATTAGTTTTTTGAAATCTGAGGAATGAGTTAGATTTATTATTTGACAGATGCAGATGCAACTTACATTGCATTCAGTGCTCATATTTGATCAGTTCATGCACTCCATGGGAATCATACCCAGAACCTGTTCCTCATGCCATTGTCTACTCTATTGTCTGAGATGTAGGAATAGTTTCCAAAAAGTAATACCCCTTCTGAGAAAGAGAACTAAACAATCCTATCTAAGGAAACCGCAGTCATGTGCATAGCGTTTTTTCAATGTCTGCTGATTGATATTTATAGACCCACTGCAAGCTGGAAATGTAATAGTTACAGATTACAAGTTAATGTTTACAGCAGTTAATAATTTTGAAACAAGTAAACTTGGTTAACCTTACAGTTAATATATTAACATATTACTGTAAGACTTTCAAAATCATTCTTCTCTTGAAAAAATATTATAATGATTTAGACTTTAACCTTCTTTTTTACTCTGAGATCATTCTGAGGTTAATAGATTTTTAATAATGCATTGAAAAAACAGCAAAAGAAAAACGTAAAGCATATACATAAACCCAAATATGAAATAAAATAAGTTATCAAATACGTCTTTGTCGTAAACTCCTGAAACATTGGTGTCTCATATTTAAGAGCAGTCACTGCAATTTGGGAAAGAATCAGCTGAATCTGTGTGTGTTTTGCTATAGTTGTGAAGAACAAATGTTCCCACAAGGATAGTAAAAATTGACATTTCTTTACTCCTTGCTCCAGCAAAGCATGACAGAGGTGGCTGATAGCTGATATTATTAACAAGTGTAATGGTTTAGAAGCTGAGATACATCATCTTAAACATCTATAAATAAGCTTTGCATTAATGTTTGTCATGACAAAATCTGTCTGAGATTAAACTATTTGGATATGTTGTAATAATTAGATTGAATTCTTATGGCATGTTGAAATAGAACATTATGTCATACTGTACTATAGCCTACATTACAAAAATGCTAAATACTATAGTGTTTCTGAACCATACTATAGAAAAGTGTATCAAACTGTATTTAGTGTTTACAATACATTAATGAATGCTATAGCATACTGTAGTATTAAATATAGTCAACTGATAAACTGTAATAAATACTGTACTTTACTTTTTACCACAGTAAAATGTAATGTATTGTAGTATAATATACCATAATAGAAAACATTACAGTATGGTAAAGTGATTTGTTTATTTTACTTATAGTTTTTATATTACTACAGCAACTGTAGAATACAGTACTATATTACTGCCATAATAAATTCCTTCAAGTACTTCACTAAAGTATGGTTCAAAAACACTATTATTTATTATAAATTACTATAGTATTTTTTTCACATGTGCCTAAATCATACAGTATAAAATATAAAGAGGTTATTGTTAAATAGGCTGTTACTTTGTTGCAGTTATGTTATCTACCAACTTTGCACGTGTGGATGATGGCACAAAAGACATTTTACAAAACTAAAAAAATAACTTTATGAAGGGAGCATGACCCAGGACTCCACTAAAACACGCCCTTGGTTGAAGCTAAACTCCAGACAGTTTCCTCTGAAGCTCTGATGTAGACATCTGAGGGTCCCTCTCATCGTCTTTAAAGAATGTAGGTGTAATTAGCAGGTTCGTGCAAACCTACTACTGGTCAGAAAGTACCGCCTGTGCGTCATTCTAAAGTGAAACTGGGCATGCAGTATTTAACGTTGGAGTGGGCAGAGAGAGGGAGACAGAGAGGAATAAACTCAGAGAAAGACGCACAGACCGCGGGTGAGCGATAATTCCCTTAACATTCACTCATTCATAACCGAGCCTGCTTAAAAATCTTCAAATGCATTTATTAGCTACACATATAGCAGATATTTCAAAATGCCGACTAGAAAACTTTGTTAAATGCTTTTGTCTGATCAGTGTTACGGTGTTGCAGAGTTGTATTAGTTTTTCGTTCAGCCAGTGAAAATAAAACATTTTTATTTCATGATGTTCATTTTCTGTCGCGGATATATTGTAACGCACGGATGTGTTTTATTGTGTGCTCTCAGTGGTTTACTGTAATAAATGCGGTATTGCACATTTCTGTTATTGTATTTTAATTCCGTTTTGCAGAATCACAACCATGAATGCTGTAAATGCTCTGCTGCTGTTTATTCTGGTTTGGACCTTTACTGCTGTCTGTCAAGCTAATAATAACGGTGAGAGAATAAACTTCAACTAACATGTGTGTAAGAATATCGATGAAATCTAATATAATGGGGGGAATAATGGTCAAATCTTTTTAATAGTTGTACAAAAAAACGTGTACCCAGATGTACCCAGTGTTAGTGTTTTTGGCTGTTGGTCTGATTAAAATATAAATTTACAGTTTGAACAGTTTACACTATAGGAAGGGAAATCTATTGTATTCAGGGAGCAATAAAAAAATTTAATGCCCATTAATGTTACACACAAGTTCAAATTAATTACATATTTTTTATTGTTCAGTTGCTGTATTTTATGATATATTTTGTTATTTTTCAGATGTCAATGTAAGCTGTGGGGATGTGACTGGTTTTGTGGAGAAAGAAGTAACTCTCTCCTGCAACATCACACCGCTGAAGTCTAACTGCTGCATTAAATATTATTGGTTTAAATATCCTGAGAGAATTAATGACTCAGAAATCTGTAGACAAGACTTTCCTAATGACTCCTGTGATCAGAGAAACACCTTCACATGCAGCTACACTCCAGCTTCAGCAATGACAGAACAATTCAGATTCTTTCTGCAAATAAACTGTACACCAGAAAGATCAGAATTCACTGTGAGAATAGCAGGTACAGTAATACTTTTGTTTAGATTTTAATAAATGTTTATGGCCTTATTGTTGCATGATCATGATTTCTATATAGCAATGCATCTCTTGTAAGATATTACTATCAGAGTGATTTTAGAGAAGCACAGATTTGATCAGATTCTCAGCAGCAGAAGTGTTTGTGAAGGTGTGTGTGGAGAATCTGACTGTCTGCAGGCTGATAGACTGAAGATGAGTTCATGACTTTAACACTATCATAAAACATTAAACATTAATTCATCTTCCAGAGACATTTAAGATTGAAGATAAACCTGAAGATGGATCTAAGAACCTAACTGGAGCTAACAATGCTGTCATCCCTACAGCTGTGGGCTTATCCGTCATTATCATCTTCATCATCATCTTAATGATAATCATTTACAAAAAGCAGTCTTGTGGATTCCAAAATAGGATGTTTCTGTGCATCAAACATGATAATGACAACAGTAATCATCCTGATGATGTGATATAATATTGATTCAGCAACACAAAACAAATTAGCTTTATTTGGGTTTTCATTTGGTGCTCATGAAACACAAGCTTTGTTTGAACTCCACTGAACTACATACTCT
>JAUCMU010038583.1:0-16907 GCA_032275025.1 Enteromius treurensis | reverse complement strand
TTCTCATTGGTTCCCACTTTTTTGGGAACAGAAATGCTCTAAAACGGCAGCTTGGCCAGACTAACTTTGCTCGCGAAATGAATGTAGCGTCAAAGGAAGTATGGGCGGGCCCAGGCTAGTCTTTATGGTCACTTTTGATCAATTTCATGTATCTGTAAAAAAAATAAAAAATACTCACAAGGTGACCCAAAACATTCACAAGGTGCGACGAATAGCCAGCTAATGTAACACCAGCTACTGTAGACTAGAGAAAGAACTGACATTGATTTTACCCTGTATCAAACACACACACACACACAAGATACTATTACAGATGTAGGACCCCTAAAGGAAACCTCAGGAGAAATCAATTGAGGTGAGGTGCCCAACCGGGCGCAATGGGGTCCATTCTTTCCTCATCGCTATAGATTCCCCTCAAAAGCTTAAAATAAAAGCTAAACTAAACCACAGTGTGTTGGAGAACAAGGTTAGAGGACTGCGTGTTCACAGCCATTAGATACTGTAATTGTGAGAGGTTAACTGTGTGCAAAGCTCTCACAAACACTTTCAGCTCTGGAACCAGAGCCAACAGGAGATCTCTGAGGTTATATAAAGACTGACTGACAACAGCAGCCATTAAAGATCAAATCCATCATTCAACACGACAGAGATCTGAGCTGTGTACCGATATCCAGGAGAGAAATAGAATAGATCTTGTTCTTGCTTTGCAGTTAAAACAAGAAGGTTTAAAACGAACTGCTGCCCTCTTGTGGTAAACACGTTCGGTTGGTAAAGTATAATACAGCTTTTTTACTTTTACAAGTATGACTTGTGGAACTGTTTATGCTGAAAATGTAAAATGAAATAAATCCCTTTCGCACTAGTTGTGTAATTAATAAACTTATATTTAATACTGTTGTATTAATAACAATACCAATATTCCAGAAATCCTTGATAATCTATTATAAATATTGAAATCAATTGAATTTAAACAGTCCGCGGTGTTTCATACAACATGTATGTATCAGTTCAAATATTAATGCAGTGCTTTGAAATGGAGGAAACTATTATGAATAGCTGCAACAATGCGCTTTCGTGTCTGACAAACTCTTGAGGTAGGACTGTTGGTGAAGTTTTCCAGCAGTCATTCCTCACTGGAGGATCTGCTGTTTGAGCTCCATCCACTTCTTCTCTAGCTTCTGTTTGACTGGCTCGGGGGCAAAGGTGTATCCAATGGCCTGCTGGGAGAGCATCCACACGGCCTCCTGAGTCAAACCAAAGGTGGAGGCCGCCAGCTGGTATTCCTGAGAGAGGTCCGTGCAGAACACACCCTTATCATCCGTCTGACGGGACAGGAGGAACAGGCATCGTGTTATTTTCTAACTCGACATTTAAACAAAAAAAGTTTACATTTAAACCAACAATACCTAAATTTCTAAGGCCTTTAAATAATGATCAAAACTTGACGTGTTATTGAGAGATATGGAGTGACAGGATTATATGCATTTCATAGTAGTCTGTCGTATCAAAATGTCACATTTTGGATATTGCAATCTAAATTGTATATTTCTTCCGTTTGGAAAAGTTTTCAGACTATTGTTTCATATGTCAGGCTTTAATAATAATACAAGGATAAAGTGTCCGAACTGCATAATGGTGTGGAAAAAGTACTCACGCAAAGAACACACGGATGTCCTCTCTTATACCAGTACTGGAATTGATGCTTGTCATATGAAGGCACCGTTTTACCTTTCACATTAGAGGTCAGACAAATCTCTGCAATTAAAAACAGTTACATTTAATTAAAAATAATTTTTAAAAAGTATTATTTAAAGTTCAAGCACGTTATTTGGGAATTATTACAGGACAGTTAATTATTTAGTTATTTGGTTGAGTGCTATTAGTTAATATCGATATTAGTTCATTATTAATTAAATAAAAATAAAATAGTTTATGTATGAATATATAATTTGTTAAAGCTCAAGTATATAATTTTGGACTTTAAAAAAAATTAAGCAAAATTTAGAATTAAATTAGAAATAATAACCGTATAAAAGATTAACTTTAATTAAAGAAATAAAAACAAATATTAGACAGGTTAAAAATGTATTAATTAAAACTCAAGCATATAATTTGAATTGAAATCAAATCAAATAAATAATAAATTAAACTAAAGTAAAAAAGACAAACAATTAAAGTTCAGTACAAAGTTCTATTTTGCCTGACTATGAAGCCAAATGGAATTGGAAACAATGATATAATGGAAAACTAGAAAAAGAAATTATAAGAATTTTTTTTTTTTTTTTAAGTAATTCTTTAAAGTTCAAGAATGTCGTTTTGGAATTAAACATCGCTTATAATATAAGTGTTTAAATTCCTTATTCAAAGTATGTAATTTTGAAAGCACAATGGTAGATTCTTACCTATAGGAATATTTTGTTTGCAGACTTTGTCCACAAGACTGTCAGACCCGCCCACCTCAGGATGTAGGAAGGTTCCGTGGCCGATTCTATCAGGAGGTAAGTTCAACAGCAGCTCAGACTCTTCTCTCTGAGAAGGAACCTGAAATACACACGAACCTGAGTAAACCATCTAAAAGTATGCTGCCACCATAATTAGTCGTTTACAAAGTAAGTTTGCGTTTAAATAATGTATGTGTGTGTGTCGCATATATTACAGTATATGTATATATAAATACACAAACAGATGTATATATTTTCTTTTGGATGTAATTAATTGTGATTAACTAGGTTATGTTGGAATTAAAACATAATTCCAACATAAATAAACGTGCTCTGACCTCTGAGAGGTGTAGTGCCAGCTTCAGACCGCAGTTCTTGGCTTTTTCAAGTGCAGAGAGCAAATCTTTTCCATGACCGACCTGTAAGATCAAACATATGGAGAATGCAGACAGAAGCAACAAGTTGAGTGACAAGTTAACTGCAGTTAATCTGAACTCACTTTTGGGTCTCCACTGAGGTCGAGTCCAACTACTACTCCATCACTGGAAAGCAGGAAGTCTTCTGCCAGCTTCACTGTCTCCATGGCAACCACAGGCCCATGTCTGCGGTCCACGGCTACGAGAAACCTGTTCAAACATTCAAAACCACAGCAGGTGACCATAAAAAAAAACAGGCCGTTACTTATAATAAACGCCTGGAAATTACCTGACATCAATGTCAACTTCCTCTTGTTTACACTGCCGGATGGCTTCCAGCACGGTTTCAATATATCTTTCTTTAGTGAGACCTTTTTGTGACAAAAATAAATGTCAGCAAAAGCAGAAATGAGCTTGACATATAAAACACTTCCAGTACCTGTCTCAGTCACTTCCCGTGGCGTGCTACGCAACTCCAAATATTTTACACCATCGGCCGCAAACTCTCGAATGACCGCTTTGGCAACCTGTTTGATAATCATAACGCTGTTTTTAATTTATTCTTAAAGATGCAAGAGAATAAAGTGCTGAGTAAGCCATTCGCAAACCTGGTTTTACCAATTGCACCATGTCCCTGGGTCAACGTCTTTGCTGACCCTGGGACAACATTGAGATTAACCAATCAGATTTGAACCAATCAGAGTTTACAGTTTTTGTGACGGTTAGTCTTACAATCAGTGCTTAGTTCTTGTACATCAGTGTCAGTCTTCTATCATTTCCACTGATTTGAGGCTTAACTCGTGGGTAAGGTTAGGTTTAGGTGTATATATATATGGTCAAGACTATATTTTTGCATGTTATTCTATGGTCAACAAAATATGTTGACCTAAGGACACATTGAATTCGGCAAAACCAGGACGTGTGTAAGCCATTACCATTAATATGTCCTCTTCGGAATCAACCAGCTGATGAATCACTTTAAACATTTGAAAACACCTGTTAGAGAAATACACTGACTTGAGAATAGTTTATTTGCATTCAAACGAAATTATATAAGGATATCAATATGTTACGTTTAATCTTTACAGCCCTTTCTCGGATTTCATTTATTATTAGATATGACAGGGGGGAAACTTTACATGTAGAAACACATTTAACAAATAAACTAAATGACGTAACTAATGTGTAATTACTCTAATCACAGTCTGTCAGTGTTTGACACGCACTCGTCCAGTGATCGGCGCTGTCCGCGGCGGATGGCCGTCATGCTGTGCTCCATGTTCAGATGCGGCTTGCGCGTCATAAGCGTCTCCATCGTTTCAAAACTGATAGAACCATTGAGATGTGCGTGTAACTCCTGAAAGAGTTTAATAAGTGTTTAGTACATGACTTGAACTGATTCATTTACATACGCTGCTTATTAAAGAATAACGTCTGTTTTATTAATGGATCTAAAATGTTTTTCCTAAGTTACCACTTTCGGCAGCTGACGATAGAAGAGATCCGCTTCGGTATCCATCTCAGTTTTCGTTCACTTTATGAAATGTGAATTACGAAAAGACTCCTGCGTGTGAAATAGAGATTGAGCAGACGAATTTTGCCACTTGGAGACGGAATGTTTTTCTTGATGCACCAGCGATGCGTTACAGAAATAAGTCTTAGACAACAGTGACCTCTAACAATGGTTCCTATGTTCATATTCACGTTAAGCGATCAGCAAAGTTTGATTTTGGTCATGTGTATGAATAATTTATTTTAGCTTTAGCTATTTTAGTGACTGAAAAGGACAAATGTTGGCAACTAGCTGAGATAAATTGGAATTACATATTTAACATATTTTATTTGAATTCACTTTGATTTTATTTTTGAGTATTAATAACAGTGACTTACATTAAAAAATAAAAAAACATATACACAAAACAGAAATAAACAATGACTTTTTATATTTAGTGTTCAATAAAAAACATTAGCGTACGTTTTATATACACACTGCACATAAATACATCAATACATTGAGTACATAAAAGGAGCAAATCCATAATTTGTTATTTATGCACAATTTAAACAACTGAGTATTTTATACTTTTTATTAATACATATTAGCAATATGCATTTAGCAGACTGGAATACTGTATTTCTGGCTAATTTGGATATTTTAACATTTTAAACGCTGAAGAACAACAAGTAGAAAGTTATTAACTGATAATTATTGCCTTTAGCCACAATTATAATAAAGTGTAACAATTATACAGTGAAGCAAATATTATTTGCGATATCACCAAACACACTTCAAATTTATATATGATTGCTTGGCTTTGGGTAGGAGCTTGTCTTTCATGAATCAGAGTTTGATCTTATTATAGGAATCCTGTTCATGGATCAGATTTATTCCCTATATTATATATCAGGAAACGTCAGATCCTCCATCAGCAGTCCAGCTCTGTATCACATGACCTCACACTTTTCAGCAGACTGTTTAAGGTCTTCGATGGTGGACTGGGCCTTTTCTTTTAGCTGGTCAATATCTACGTTCTGAATGTTGGTCAGCTGACCCAGGACGGACTGCTTGTGCTCCTCCTCCTGGTTGTCTTCGGCAATCATCTTGGCCAGCTCTGTGGGCAACTCCACGTCATCTGCCGCCGCCTGAATCTGTGTGTCATCTAGTTCGCTCTGTTAATAAAAAGTAGTGGTTAATAATGAAATAACAAATTACTGTGGTTCATAGAATGCATTTTAACAATCGGTTTACTTTTGGAAGACGATATTTTTCCCTGAAGTGGCTCCTGACTGTGGCTCGCTCAGCTTTCTTTTGAGCAAAGCTGGCATCCCGCTCCATCCTAGTGGGTAAATAAAAGTCAGTTAAACTTAAAAAAAAGAAGAAGAAAAAAAGTTAATATATTTTAATATATAAAAATAAATATAAAAAAAGAACAATTAAATTTAAATCTTTTTTTATTACAAATATATATATTTAATTTTGCTTATTTTTTATTGTACTTATTTATTTGATACTATTTAAAAATATGATATTTAATTTTTCGTACAAATGTAAAATAAATACATTTATATACATATTATAAAAAATATCCAATATAAAATTTTCTTCTGTGTAAATTTGAACCTTTTTTTGTTTGTGTCTAGGACAATGTAATACAACGCCGCACGAAAATGCACATAAAGGAAGAAAAACAGCTGCATAAGCATTTGTCCAGAGGAGTCACTGTCCTCAAAGCCGAGCCAAAGAAACATGGATCTGGAGAGCAAGGTGACATACGGTATTGATTAAACCACAGAAATTCAGTAAGCTGGAGATAAACATTGACCTTCTCTACATCTCCTTGTATTACATTTGAACAAGTGACTGTGCGGTTTGTGTTAAATTCAAATAGGAGGAACAGGGATGTTATAATGTAATATAAAATGTTTGAAAAAATAATTATTATTATTGTGACATTCATTCAGGCGCTTATTTAAGACAGGCATCTGTGTCTGTGTGAGGAACTTGTGCTTTATTTATTGTTTGTTTGTCTTTTCAAAAAATGAAAAATACTTTATATTCATTGTTTATTACTAAATGTAATAATGGAGGGGAAATCATGCATATATATAGGCTACAAATTAAATCAAACACATTTTATTAAAATTGTCATGACCCAACCGCCAATGAACCAGAAAGTGGAGGATGTAAAAGTGATGAATCTTACTTCTCCTCCGCCAACTGTTGTTGATACTGCTCGAACTCTTCTTGTGTCATTCCCTTCGCTGCAGCTTCTGACGTCTCCCCTTCTACTTTTTCTTCAGCAAGACCCCCAGTAAGATCCTTCAGCTGCCCTCCTATCATGTGTTTTAACATAAAAGCCATAGTTTTTCTGCAGAACACAGATTTAAGCCGCCTATTTTGTGGATAATATGTCAGTCCACTTGAGAAACTCTTGCTCAGTAATGTCTCGTCCGGCTATTGAGAAGAAAACAAAGACGACACGACGATGTTTTCTTTCTTCCGCTGAATTCAAGTTTCAGCACCAAATATTCATAAACTGTACAGCGCGGAGGAATTTGCTCGCTCTCTCTCTCTCGCTCTCTCTCTTTCTGAAACAACGCGCGACTTGTGTTTCATGACGTTTCTGTTTATACATGATTGAAGGTGAGGCTCAAAGACGAAAAAACTAAAACAATATAAAGTATACTTTTTAGTGCATGCAGTATATAACCAACATAGACACTGTATGTAGGCTACATTCTATAAACCCCCTGCACTTTACAAGTTCCTACAATAACTGAAGCGCATAAAAACAGAAATATAGATGTGTTTAATCTTTCATAATATTCTATAACACACACTACCTAGTGTTTTGTTGTAGATGTGGACACTGTTTAGTGCACTACAGCCTTGTTCTGTATTTGTGGCACACACTCCCTAGTAAGCCATGCAACTTTTATAGAGTGCAGTACGTAGTATTTTTAGGATATGTTCCAAGATGAAGTTATTTTTTTCATGTACACCATGAACACAAGGTTCAGTGGTCTGTGAACTGATGTTATGAGGCTCAATTTCAGTGCACTGACATTTATACACCATCTGCCAGCAAACACAGGCACCTGTAAACAGTACAACTGAGGAAATATGAATATGAAATATGATACAGCATGGTAATACTGTATATATAAAAACTGTATCCTTGGTGTTTTATGCTTTCACATCAGATGTAGTTGAGCAATGACTTTTAAAATGTTGACACTATACCTAACCCGATTACTTCCCATCTTCCAAATCTTTATTATAAGGCATTTGGGGACAGAAAATCCTTTCATTGGTTTAGTTTATGTATTTTTGAGGCCGTGGGCTTGTTGAGGAGTCAGTGTGAGTAATGATGAGCTGCTACTGTCACTTCTCTCCTGTGTCCAGCAAATCACACGACTGCTCAAGTGAAACACCTCAGTCTGTGTCAACTAATTGTATTACATGCAGTGTTAGGCTCTGTGATTCATGCTTCTATGCTAATAAGACTTTGTGCGGTCTTACATCTACAGGGAAATCTGTAAAAATGTATGTATTCTAACTGATACTAGGCTAAACTGTAGTTATACTGGTTTAACTAATCAGTATATAGAAGTCTATTCTCTTCACCTGTTTGCTTTAATATAAATGAAACCTATATTAAATAGAATTAAATAGGGGCGGTTTCCAAGACAGAGATTAAGTCTAGTCCTAGGATAAAATCTCCATTTAAACCAGATTATAAGAGAAGTGCTTTCTCAGTCATGGTTTTAAATGGTCTCAGACTTAGTGTAGCCCGGATCTGAATTGGCTGATTTCCTGAAGGACCACTAGAGACTAAATTGGGGTTTAAATTAAACCTACCAGGTGGCAGGTTTAGCTTCAGATTAACGTCGTGTTTCCAGCCTTTGTGCGTCAAAAGTATTGGCACCCTTCACTTTCATTGAAGTAAAAAGTTGTTTTTCTCTAATACACATTGGCCACCATTAATGGCACCCTTTTCTCTTTTGTTCAATACTTTGCAACCTTCTTTTTGCCAGTTTAACAGCTCAGAGTTTTAATGCCTGAAGAGTTGGAGAACACCTGATGAGATCATCTTTCTTTACAGAATCTCTGCAGAACCTTTAGATTCTCAGCTCCACGTTGATATTCTCACTTCTTCAGGTTATTAGGGTTAAGGTCAGGGGGCTAGGATGACAGAACCTCCGTTTTGTGCTCAGGGAGCCATTTTTTGTGTCAATTTTGATGGTCCTTTTGGATCATTGTTTTGTTGGAAGATCCAGCCATGGCTCCTCATAAGGCTTTCTGACCCCAAGACAATTATGTTCTGCAATTATCTGGCTGTGATCCTTGGAGAGCCACTCAAACTATCCTCGTCATGTTGCGTTAAGACAATATATTTAAAAAGCGGTGGGAAGCTGACAAATCACTTTCCTTCAAACATGAATAAAACATTTAGAAAAACGTCCTTTTTGGATGATATGACGACCTTTCCCAAAGAGACCGGTGAGTCAACTCTTTGTGCCATTTGGAGGAATTTTAACAATTACATTTGCTGTGAACATTCATCTTGCCGAATCCAACTGCTTTCAGATGGAAATCTCTGATAACATGAGAGTTTATTCAGAGACGCAGCACTGAATCTATTATCATATATGTTTTAAACATGACCAGCTGCAATCTGATTTGTCCAGTGAAGAACAAGAGACTGTAATGAATTGCATTTAGCTTCAAACAGCAGAGACGCCCTCCCAAACCTTCCACAGGGTCAGCGATTCTTCAGATAAATGCCAGCGCATTGAGAAGGTTTGTCCTGGCACAAAGACACTGACTCTGAATCAGTAACCTTCGTGAGGCGCATTTCTGGCCAAAATGCAAACAGCAGTTTTGCATGAGAGGAAAGCGTCTGGAGGACTCCACTTCTAGTGTTGATTGGGATTCACACTGGCACTCGAGCTGCCTTGGGCTGGGCGTGGGTGAAGGCCGGATCCGGGGCCGGAGCCCAAATGTCACGGGAGAGATGTAAATAGAGGCTGACGAGCAGCGCGGATGCTTCTGAACCTACAGCTGGAGGAACTTTGGTATTTTAGACAATCAAACTTAGCATGTCACTTAATGTTGCTCTCTTCAGACAAGCGCATGAACTCTGCGTGTCACAGAGATAAAGACTGAAGAATTGACCAATCGTTGCTGCTATTGCCTGCTGGATGGTTTGGAGCTATGGATGTTCGCGTTTCAGTTTTTCTGTGAGGTCAGAGTCATTTTCTTTGAAGCAAGCGGTTGTATTAAACTCTTCTTGCTGTCCGTTGGCAATGTCTTCCAAATAGGCCACAGAATAGAGCAAATGGTGACACATGCATGGTGACATCCACAGTCAAGCGTTCTGGCGTGAAGCACACAGGACGCTCAAGGGGGAAGCTGGAGTCCCGTCTCCCTGACTTACCTCGTTCTTTGGGGGAAGCTTGCGTAGCTTGAAGTATGTATAAGGGTCTAAGGGGTCTCAGTTTTTAAGGGGAGGAACTACAGATGGTTTAGTTCCTTTCGAATAAATAGAAATTTATAAAATGACACCAGCAAATCATCATATTATAACTACGCAAATTCAGCATCATCCTAATATATGCAATGAGTTCCAGTAGCTTAACTGAAGAGCATATTTATCTACCAAATGCACTCATGCAAATATGCATATTTGCATTTACTTAAAATAATAAAAATGATATAGTCAATAAGTCATGGCAATTCATGTTTTACAGTACTGTTAGTTTTTTTATTAAGTTACATTAAATCCAACTAATTAAAAATTACAATATCCATATTTATTAATTACACTATTTTATATATATCTATATATTTAGATTAGTGCTGTCAATAAAAAAAAGAATATATATATATATATATATATATATATATATATGAAAAGTGTATTTGCAAATATATATATGCGGTCAATCAATAAAAAAAAATTGATATATATTTATATATATATATATATATATATATATGAAGCGAATTACATTACATTTGATAAATCATGTTTTTTTATGATGTTTTTATTTTTAGTTATTTAATCGAACCACCCAATTGCAACTTACATATTACAAAAACACACACACACACACACACACATATATGTATATATATATATATATAAGCATTAGAAATGGAAAAATCTATCAGTTTGATATATACGTTTTAACACACACACTCTTAATCTCTACCAAATAGAAAATTGCTATTATTAAAATTAAGCATTTTCATAACATTCAAATATGCATGTTTTATTTTGGAATTTGCTTGTTATATGTCTTGTAATGTTATAAAACTAATCAGAAAAAAAATCTAGATATTTAAGATGATATCTGATACAAAAAAATATTGTTGGCTGTTTTGTTAGTTCTAAAAGTTTTCAAATATTGTACAAATAAAAAGTGAAATGTTTCCAGAATGATCATTTATACACGTAGTAGCAGCTCACCATAAAAAAGCGACCTCAAATATTTGCATATCAAAAATGGAAATGCAAACATTTCTCGGTGTACCATCCCAGTGCTTTTGTTCAGCAAAGGTAGCTTCACCTTCACAGAAAACCACAAATGCAGCGTTTCAGGTTTCACTCTAGCTGCACGCTCCTGCATCTTCCTCTTCTTGATATCATGTTGCTGACGAGAAACACGCACCGAGCAGAAATACAGCATCCAATAGATAGACGGGGGAACAATACAGCGCAACCTGACAGAGGAGCACGTGATGCGCTTTTCAAAACTTGTCATATATGCCAAGCGCATCTGCAGGGCATGGGATTATTACCACCCACTGCACATACGTGTGTCAAAACCTTATGGTGAAAATCTGTCACGTGTCACGACTGTTTGGGTCACTGCTAAACGGGCAGACGCTTGTATAGATGATGTGTTTCCTCTCCGGGTGCATTTAGAGTTTCCTTGACTGACCTTTAAATTGAAAGACAGTAGTTACATTTAAACGCACAAACACAAAGCTTTTTGGCAGCCTTTTTATTTTTTTGTCTTTATCTTGTTTATATCAAACTGTTCAGGTGGAATGATTTCATCTGAAATATGGCAGCAAAGAAACAATTATAAAAAAAAAAGCACTAAGATATAGTTCAGTCAACATACATCGCAAATATTTCTCAAATCTCTATTTGTGGCCTTTTTGTATAATTTCTCAGTTCTATTAATTTTATTTTAATTAAAGCAATCCGGCTTCCACACAAGCCACATCTCTTTTTAAAGGCCCATAACATTTATATTCAACCTTACTGGTTTTGAGGCTCAGTCTGACGCATGTTTGAAATGATTAGCAAGACAGCAGGAAATCCAAACGCTTCTAAACAACGTATTAAAAAAATAAAAAACGAGCTCTGGGGCGAGACAGACTTCTGGCGTAAAGGCACTGTGAAATGGAAGAAAGATTCTCTGGTGAATTTCATTGGCTACTGGAACGGAAAACAGTTTGGGATGAGCATACGGTCTCCCTAAGTGCCAATTATTGTTCTTGGTTACAAGACAGTCAGCCTTATGGGTGCTGTCATAGATAGCATTTCTCATGATATTCTTTATCTGATGATATTAGCTGATTTTTCTCTTTTTTTTTTTTGGCAGATAATCCTAAATGCTAATCAAATGTCCAAAGTAAGGGAGCGTATGAGGACATATCAGAGGAGGCTGAAGATCTTCTAAATCAAAAAGAGGTGAGTTGTTGTAGAGAAGGCCAGCCTCCCCAAAATTAAGAAAATCAAGCCATGAAAGCGACGCAAAGTTAAAAAAAAATAAGAGCGCATTTGCAAAAGAATATTTCTGCTGATGTTTTTCAAGTCCACTGCGTTAAGAGTAGATTTTGGTCAGACTGTATGAGAATGGTCCCATGAAGGTCTTCCTCTTGTGTTTCTTCCTCTGGTTTTTGTCTTTTATCGGTACAGCTCATTGGCTATGATATCATGAAGTTTCTGTCTCAGTTCTCTGAAGCTGGGACGCACCACAGGGTCCAGAGTCCAGCACTCCTTCATGATGTCATACACCACCGCCGGGCAGCCGTCTGGGGCGTCCATCTTATAACCCTTCTCTACACGAGGGACGACTTCCTTCAGAGGCTGTAAGAACAGAGGATGAAGGACACCACGACTTAGCAAGAATGTGCTAAAATAGACAATAGTGTCCTCTACTGGTAAAATCTGCATAGATACTAAAATGGCAGAAAACATATAATATACATTCAAATAAAAATAACATTACAAAACGTATTAATTATAATATACCAATTATTTTTTTGTTTCATTTTAATTTAAATTAGATAACTAATAGTACGCCATTAGTAGTAGTAATAATAATATTATTAAATAAATGAAAAATTTATTATAAATTATATAAAAATGATCACAAATGTATTTTTATTGGTGATATTTCTGCTTTGAAGAGAAGTTCCAGTGAGAGTATTAAAAATCAATTTTTAGTCATATAAATTTAAACTGTTTTATTATTATTTGTATTATTGTTATTACTACTGCTATTATTGTTTTTTTAAATAATCATTACAAATGTGTTTCTTGTTAGTCAAGGATCTGCTATAAGGGGACCTATTAAATTTGAATTGTATAGATTTTAATATAATATTTTACTTTAAATTAGATTATTGTTCTTATATAATAATAATAATAACAATAATTCTAAAATTTGTATTGCCCATGTTTCTTCTTTTTTGTGGCTTGCATTATATTACCACCCAATTTAATGTAATTATTAAAATGTACATTTTATTATTAATAAAAAATAACAACAACAACAAAACAATAATAATATTAAAAAGTTTACTTTCTATACAGCTCAAAACAGAAGCGATATAATTTAAATTAAACTGTACTGATTATAATTTTCTATTTAAGTATTTTTAAATTTAACAAATAAAATTTAATTAAAAAGAACTGCATTTATAAAAACAACTACAAATTTAAAAAATATATAAATTATAATTTTTATAATAATAATAAAAATGTTATGAAGTGACTTACAATTCTTGGATAAGGTACCCGTCCGAAGGAATAGATCTCCCACAGTAAGATGCCATAGCTCCATACATCTGACTTGGTGGAAAACGCCTGTTTCAGACAGAGAGGTAAAAAATTAAAAAAGATAAGAGGTTTTTTTTTTTTAAACGCATTAAAACAAAAGCAGGAAACATACCTTCTCTCTTAAGGCCTCAGGTGCAGTCCACTTAACAGGCAGCTTGGCTGTATCTTGAGTAGACGATGCTTCCTTAGTGAGGCCAAAGTCACTGACTTTTGCTATGTTGTCTTCTGACACTAAAACATTACGAGCTGCCAGATCCCTGTGCACAAAGTTATTAGCCTCAAGGTATTCCATCGCTTTGCAGACATCCCTACAAAACGAAGAAAAACAAGAACGAACAAAAGATTTTGAAAAATGATTTGTTAATCCTAGAATTACTAATAAGACAAAGCTGGATGAGTATCAAGGTATCAAGATAAAAACAAACGCACATTGAGAAATTGATCAAACGATCTCCACCAATAACACTACGTCCTCTGGAGCGCAAATAGTCCACTAGACTACCCTGAAAAGAAGAAATTAAGTCATTAATAATGTATATTCTTTAAAGACTGTATGTATATGTCCAGTTATTATTTGTCAACAGCTTTGGGTCATTCACTGACCTTGGCCATGTACTCCGTGACAATAAAGAGGCTGCCCTTCTCTTCCACGATCACCCCCAGCAGCTGTACCAAGTTATTATGCCGTAATTGCCTGTGAGTCAACATTAATATTAATATTTAAATATAAAAACATAAAAAGCCTTTTTTATTCTCTGTCAATCGGTGAGGACGTACGTCATGACAGAAGCCTCTGCAACGAAGGCCTGTGCCGTTGCATCATGTTTGATACACTTCACCGCTACTTTCTTGCCTGCGTAGTCTCCGACCATCACATCTAAAAACCAAAAAGAGCATATTTTTGTAACATTTGCAAGTTCTGGTGAATTACTGGCTGCCTGGGTCATTTACAATACTAAATGTTACATTTTATAAGCTTAACAATGTAAAATCTGGGCCCTGAACCAAATTCATTTATATTCAATGATCTAGATGTTATTCTTAACCCCCCGAAAACGTAAATAAGCAAACAAATCTACCTCCAAACTCTCCCTTTCCAATACTTTGAATGAGCTTTAGTTCTTTTCTTTTCAGAGCCCAACCACCTGTGGGAAAGAAGATTATTTATCCTATTAAAATAGCCGTCATAAAACAAACCTTGAAGCCTCGCAACATTATAGTCAATAAGCATCTTACTTCTTGAAAACTCATCCTGGGCCGCCACAGTCCCTTCCATGAGTTTAGGTTTGATAAGTCTGGTACAAAGTCCATCTGCATCATTAGTGTAGTGCTATTAAGAACACACAAAAACAAATTCAGCTAATTTACACATAATATACCATGGAAGTGTAAAGTTAATGTGAATACCATGACACATTAAATGCAATCTCGTAGCTTCTTAAAATTTCGGTTGAACCACTGGTGGACTCTTTTACTGATGCTATACCATGCTATGTTTACAGACCTGTGAATATTGCAGTTGCATTGCTGTCAATGGAGGGATTTTTTTCTTTCTTTTTTTAAATCAGAAATGCCTTAATTTGTGTTCAAAGATGAACGAAGGTCTTACGGATTTGGAATGACATGAGAGTGAGTAATTAATAGCAGAAATAAAATGTATGCGTGAACTAACCCTTTAAGAATGAGAACATCCAAGCCCATAAACTGCGACGGCCGGCAGAGGTCGCTGTTGTATGCGTTTGTTTTATTGATTGCGCTTCATCTCCTCAGATGAACAAGCCCACACAGGCGACTGCATTCTTATCATTTCACTGCGTTTGTGATTCTTTATGTCCGGACGCTATAACCGTGAAGTCAGACGACGAGATAATATTGTTGCATGAATGAAACGCCATCGACTGGGCTGTTGAAATGATCTGGAACCCGCGCTCGTTTCCTCTTTGTCACTTCCTCGTTATCAACTATTCCAGGAACTGCGCCGCTGTTACAAGCGCGCTCAAAATAACAACACATTTGCATGTCTACATTATAACAAAACTGCAGTAATTCTTGGACGTATTGATCATGTCCCTGACAAAAACAAACAAACACCACGACAGTTTCTATAGTTAAGTCTTTTATGTAATATTTGCAAGTTCTAACGTCTTTTATTTTAATACGTCACCTATTTGGCCAAATTACAGTAAAAAGCAATGATACTGTAAACGCTGCAGCATCATTAAACCAGTCAGAGTCACGTGATCCTATAGAAATCATTCTAATATTGGTATCAGTACTGAAACAACTGCATTGCTTATAGCTTAATTATGGAAACCGCAATACGTTTTCTTTTAGTTTTGCTTGATGGATAGCAAGTTCAAAACAGTGTTTATCTGAAATAGAAATCATTATAATTGTCTGAACGGTCAGTTTTGATAAATTCAACACTGATGCGGACTAAAAGGGGGGGGAAAAAGGCTACATTTAACGTATCGTAATGAGCTGCAACAGACGACAATGGACAGTAACAATTTGCAGCTTTTTTGAATATCTCTCCACAGGTTTTCTGATGAATTTTATCCAGCGGGCTGTGGGAAGAATATCATCTGCGGTAGTTTAATCGCTATGTACATAAAGGCTTATTGTAGACTGTTTTAAGACTCGTCCACTTCTTCGGACAGAGCACAACTGTTGAGCTGAGGCTATAAGGGCGGGAGAAAGAGAGAGAGAGTGACTGTAGCCAAAATTACACTAAAGAATGTGTGGAATTCCATAATAGAAAGGGTGAGGAGAGACTTGAGGAACCCATAGTGCCTCTGACCACTAAAGTCACCCAGACCCCAATCAAAAATAACCAGAGCAGAACCATGAACACTTAACCGGGAACGGACCACTGGGTAATCTCTAATGAGGCCAGTGGACAGTGGAATAAAAAGATATGTAAAAGTATACAAATGAGTCATTTACATCCTACATCTATGTAAATCAGTTCTTTTTAAGCCTCTCTTTTCATTAGCGGTGCACTCATCAGGCTACCGGCTTCAGTGTCACCTCAAATGACAAGGCCTGTTTGAGAAAAGGTGTGCAATGCCCAGAGTATGAAGAATGGGCTCTTCTTCTTTGTGCCAGTAAAGCAGCCACCCCAGAGCACCCTATGATCTGCACAGCAACAACCCCGCTAAAACCACTCAGAACACCCTAGCAACCACATAGCAACACTCTGGCAGCCAATAAGACGCTTGTATGTTGGCTGCCAAAGTGGATTTGCGCATGAAAATTTAAGTGGTGCTTGCTTGCTGAAGAAAATTTGAATATCCGCTTATTATGTTATAAAGGGGTTTTTAAACTTTGTCATGTAAAAGACCACTGAATATGATGATCCTCTTATGATGATCCACGTCCCAAAATACAAAAAGGACAGCTACTGTATGTTTTCTGAAGTATTAAAATCCTATTAATGTGTGTGTGTGAGATATATATATATA
>JAUCMU010038454.1:0-16925 GCA_032275025.1 Enteromius treurensis | reverse complement strand
CTAACGGAGGCAGGAAATGAGATTATTGAAGATATGGGAGCCTCTAACGGAGGCGGGGAATGCGGCCACTGTAGATATGCGAGCCTCTGACGGAGGCGGGAAATAACACTACTATAGATATGGGGAGCCTCTAACGGAGGCGGGTAATGAGATTATTGAAGATATGGGAGCCTCTAATGTAGGCAGGGAATGCAAACAACTGTGGATATGAGAGCCTCTAACAGAGGCGGGGAATGCAAACAACGTATGATATGGCAGCCTCTAACGGAGGCGGGAAGTGAGAAGGATAAGGGAATGCCTCTAACGGAGGCGGGGAATGCAATTGCTGTAAATATGAGAGCCTCTAATGGAGGCGAGGAGTTACAAGCAGTATGATGGTCCAAGTCCTGAAAAAAACTAATAAATGCAGTCATGATATTTATTAAGAATAGTGATACGATTTAGGAGGGATTAGTTCATTCTTTTTACGCTCCATGCAGTAGGTGGCAGTGTGCGTCAGAAATTGGTTTGCAATCTGCCATGAAACTAGGGAAGAAGAAAATATTAGTTCTGTTTCTCTCAGCAGAAACTGGTGCTAAATAAGACGAAGAAAACATGAATATGGAGAATTAAGAGCATGGAGAAGTAAAGAAATGCTGTGCTGGCATCATGGAAGCTTGCTTCCAGCTTGCGTAGCTGGCCATTTCGCTATCTTGCGATTGGGAAATGGCAATGCTGTGCTTTGTTTTGCTTGCGGGCTGAGGAAAATGACGTAGGGCCGGCGAGTGGTGAGTAGTGTGGATTCTTTCATTTGGATTACTTTGCCGGCTGGTGCGTAGAATGAGATCTAAGAGCGTGGAGGCGTGCGGCCTCCGTGCTTGAAGCGAGATGTGGATGGAATGAAATCAGGGGTTTATATAGTGAAAGGGAAGTGAGGTGATTGGAAGTTGGTAAGGGGACCGATTAGTTGATGAGCTGCCAGCTGTGCGGGATTAATTCGTATGGCGTTCCTCTCGAAATGCGTTATTTGCAAAACGTTCACATAGCGCTTCACTGTGTATGGCCATACACCCAAAGCGCTTTACAATCATGTGGGGGGGTCCAACCACCACCAGTGTGCAGTTAATATATAAGCAATAAGGTACGAGAGGCGGTGCTGTATTGTGAATAAATCACTGCAACCCCTTCAGCCGTGATAGTGTGCTTCCTCACATGTTCATGCTCTTCTGAATAAACAATTTCAGAACGTTTACATTTACACTCATGGTTTTTGGAGCATGTTTTCAGCAAACGACTTTAAGAAAACCTTCTGTGAATAAAACAAAACAAAACAAATGACATTCTAAGACTTGAACAGCAGTAGATGGAGATGCAAATGGCAAAGAGTGATCTAGAAACAAATGATCTCATGTCAGGTAGCTCTGACAGGCAGAATCCATGCATAAAACAACAAAATGCAAATGTGTGTTGATCTTCAGAAGTCTGCAAGATGGGAAAGAAAAGACAGAATGTAAAAAAAATGGGTGATGCAACACACAAGATATCCAGCAGGCCTACACCAGATAAAGCTTAGAACAACTGTCAAATAAACTATTTCTGTGGCAACCTCATTTTATAAAATTTTTTAGAGCTTGACAGCTTCAGTTCCCATTGAAAATCCTTAAAAAGAGCTTGGCATGTAACTATACTGTAATTACTATTTTGAAAATTATAACGCATTAAATTACTCCGTTACTAAAAAGGTAATAAAATTGCAGTAATGCTTTGCTTAGAATTGCTTTACTGCCCAAAACTGGGTCATGCAAAACAGACAACATGAAATGACGACAGAGTTCAAGTAAAATTTGCTGCCACTGAGTTTGAATAGAAAAGTGGACACATAGTTCACTGACCCTCCGTTTTCTTTCAGGAGAGGTGACTAACCAATCCAGTTTGGTGGGTTTTGCTGTTGTTAGCACCTAATATTCAAAGTAAGCATGCCATCATTCACAAAAGTGTCCAGCACAGTTTTAATAGCGTTAACATTTTGATATCATAAATCAATAAACTTTTACAAATAATCAGTATTTTCAGTGGAAATGTGTTTACTTATTTTGTCGCTAAGAAAATAATATTAATTATTATTATTAATTGTGTGTGTAAGCAAATCTTCTCCCAGATCAAGACTGAAAGTAAAGTGGGAGGAGAACTTGGATCAGGTCACTCTTATGTAACTTATTTCTCCCAGGACCAACATTCATTCAAACCTCCTCAAACATTCAAGAATTCACCTGAAATGAACAAGAGAGTTTTCTACAAGAGTCTGTTGTCTTTACTGGGTACGTAAACATATATCTAAATGAGTCTGTCTTCAGCCTCCTCTTCCAGACAGGAAAGACCTTAATAAACACAGAAGACTCTAAATTATAACTGAATGTGTTGTTGTGGGTTTGTGACCTAAACACCCTTAAACAAAATAATTTTACTTGAGAAGCCAATTTATATAAGACACGTACATGAAAGAAACGATTATCCAACAAAATACGGGCTTATGTTTATAAGGACCATTCATTTAAGCTGCTAAATAATGAGCATCGTTCTGTGTTTCTCATTTCCAGGCTTTTTCTCAGTTCAGACCAAAGCAGGAACAGAAGGTGAGATCTTGTGAATTAAACACTGCTATATCTTTTGTGAGAGAGTTTGTGCTGCTGTGGAATACTTTCAGACACATGATGAAAACCAATCATCGTAATGAATAACTGTAATGTTTTCTCTTGAACGTGTTCCAGTGAATGTAGCAGGATGGGGAACAGCCGATCAATCGAATACATATCCTAACTCTGGTAACTGGCAGGCCCAAAACGCTTTGGATGGTTTGAGCGGCACCTGTTCTCGTACAAACACAGAGAGTAACCCGTGGTGGAAGCTGGACCTGAAGACGGTGTACAGCGTGAACAGAGTGACCATCACTAACAGATTATTAATCTGCTGTGTAGACTGGATAAACGGGGCAAAGATTCGGATTGGAAACAATTCAGATGTTTCCAGCAACCCAGAGTGAGTCTCTCTGATATATTCTTATATGCAAGTTTTTTGGCAGGTGGTACCTTTATACTAGTGGTGAGCCGTCAGGGCCAGCAAAGGGTCATTGAAATACGTTTAAATTAGTTAATTACGTCTGTAATTACATCGGGTGGACTGTTTTTGTGTCATTTTGTGCGGTGATGCCTCATATAGTGACAGTGCGGTATGTTTCATAGCTGCCGAAACTTGTTTGATTGTATTTACTGGGTTTCTAGCTTCATTAGCAGCATTCATTCTCACTAAGAGAATCGTGGTGGGAAAAAAAAGAAATTATTTAAAAATATTTTTTAAACGTTTTGCATCATCTCTTGCATTACCACCAGTTTCGGTTTGGTTCATACAGCTTCGTTTGTTCATAGAGTTTGTATTGAACCTGGTTTTTGGACATTCTAAAATACGTAATGTTTTAAAGCAGTGACCTATGAGGCCAGAACTTAAATACTATTAAAATTATTAAGCTAATTCTAATAACCTTATGATTAACATTACTACTTATGAAGAATAGCCCAGAATTTGAACGCAGCACCTGTTTCACTTGAAACACGTTAAGGGTGTACTCACACTAGGCAATCCAAACCGTGCCCAGGTGTGTTTGACTGCCCGGGCACAATTAGTTTAGTCACCCCTGGCCAGCTTGGAAGAGCTGGTCCAGAGTCTGGTTCACGTGGGCTCGGGTGCGGTTCGCATGTAGTGGAATAGTGCTATCAAAACTCTCAATTCTGTCATCTTGTACTCACTGTCAAGTATTTTCAAACCTGTGTGAGTGTCTTTGTCCTGCTGAAGACGAAGGAAGATATTTTGAAGAAAGAATGTGATCACACGGTTTCGGGTCACCCTTGACTTTCATTGTAGGAAAAATATATATATTTCAATGTACATTGCTATTTTCGTTATATTAATAGTTAATAGTTTTGCTGCACTGCAGCAGTTTTTTACATGATTTAATGATCATTTGAAAATGCCCACATGTCAGATAAAATTTATCCCTTTTATCACTTTACTATTCTCTTAGCTGCTTTAAAATCACAATATTAAATATTGTAAAACATATTACTTACATTGAATGAAGTGTCCAATTATAATATATATACACTGTTGTAAAAGAAAGAGTTAATCATATTAAATAAATTTAGTGATAAGAGAAAATGCAAGTGAAGACTACTAATAATCACAGGAACTCACTCTTATTTTTCCCCAGATGTGCTGAAGTTTCTTCTATCCCAGCAGGACAAACTCGCAGCTACCCGTGTGGTGGGATGATCGGACGCTATGTTAGTGTGAATTTAGCTGGAACTCTAAAAATTCTCTCTTTCTGTGATCTGGCAGTCTATGTGATTTTTCCAGGTAATTCAGCTGTTTTAAACCCTAGAAATCTATTGAAACAGAAGACACAGATTCATGCGGGTTGATAGATGCAGGAAAGAGGCTTTGCTATGCTGTTGTGTGTCACATGACAAGCCCTCCCCCTTCACTCATGAACCACTCAAAAGTAATAAGTGACACCCCGGTAGGAAATATCCGCTCAGAGGTGCTTCAGACACAGCAGCCATGGTTTTGTCAGGACTCAACCAGTTCTTACAGACCTGATAGAAATGCATTCCTAAGACACCTCCTCAAAGTCAATAAAATAAGCAGACTAAAACTATTTCTTGACACTGTCTTACAGATAATCTTGCAACAGGAAAAGCTGTCACACAGTCGTCAACCTATGGCATCTGGTTTGCCCAACAGGCTATTGATTTCAATCCTGGTTTCACAAACTCATGGTCAGGGTGTTCTTCAACCGATGCTCAGACTAACCCATGGTGGAGGCTGGATCTGGGTAATATTTACATAGTTAGTAGAGTTGTCATCACAAACAGATACTATAGTCCAGAGAGAATCAACGGAGCGGAGATTCGCATCGGAAACTCTTTGGAAAATGACGGTAACGACAATCCCAGGCGAGACTCTCTTTCAGTGGCTTGAAACACACAAGAGGAAAGAATAGAAGTTTAAAGGATGTTTTCTCCGTCTCTTTAGATGCGCAGTGATTCCTAGCATTCCAGCTGGTGGTTCCTCCACCTTCACATGTAACGATATGGAGGGTCGATACGTCAATATCTACATTCCTGGAGATTCAAAGGGTCTTAGTCTGTGTGAAGTGGAGGTGTATGGAGAAGGTGTGATCAAACGTACCGCACAATAAAAACTTTCACTGCGTCTGTTTGTTATCTTAAGTGGCATTTGCAACAAACTGCTGCAGATATTTAAAACTCTTTGCATTTGTTTTTATTATTAGCATTCAGCATTTGTGTTTCTCTTTTTTTACAAGACTCTTGTGAGGATGAGTTTTAAGTATGTCTGAACGACCAGCTCATGATGTCACAGGTGAGAGAAAGAAACACAGAAATATGGAACAAAATCACAATGATATACTGCACAAAAAGATAATTTTGTCTTGTTTCCAGGCGAAATATCTAAACATCCTGACATCATGAAGCATTTTAGACTAGTAAAAATTTATCTTGTTTTCACTTAGAACAAGCAAATTAATCTGCCTCAGCTAAATAATTTGATTTCAAATGGAAAACAAGATTATTTTGCTTGTTTCCAGTAAGAACCCACTTATTTTTCACTTGTCAAAAGACAATACATTTCACTTGGCCAGAGTTTTGGCTGAAAACAAGACACATTTAGGCTATGAAAGCATATTCTGCAGTATTTTAAGATCTGTTCATTTCAGCTTCAGTCTTCTCCGGCAGAACAACAGATTTCTGACACAAAGAAAGAGATGATGATGGTGATGGGTGAACATAAACTCTCTTCAGATCAGCTTTAATGTTGGAATTTTCCACTCCTCTATGTTGATCATAATAAAGATCTGTGTGAAAATCGATCAATTCCTGATTACTTCTTTGGAGCCATTTGTTTTGTATAGTGCAAGTCCTTGACAATGTGGGACAATGTTATTTAAGTGAAATAAATTTCAGCAATGACAACTCTCTGAATATTTTAGCATGGTGATGCATATGATAATGGTAATGTATTTGACCTTGGTGGAATAGATCTGCTGCACTGCTGCTGCTGGTAATTGCTTGATACTACCAAGGCATGGAAGTAGAGTGCTGTGTGTATTCAAGACATACTGCTGCTGCACAAACAACATAAAAAAACCCTGGCAGATCTATAAAGGTGGAGTGTTTCAGAGCGCAGGTGAATGCTAGCCAGCAATATAAATGAAAGGGTATTAAGAGTTACAAAAACTGCAATAGAAAAGGTGCAGCCTCATGTAAGTATGAAAGTGTAACAAGGCACGGAGGAAAACGTTCAAGTTCAAGTGCAAAACAAGTGATTTATTAAGGCTCAGAGTCAGAATGACAAAGGTCGATCGCCAGCAGATACAATGGAGAAGACATAGGCAGAAACAGAGTCAAAAAACAGAGCAATGGGTCACAAATACCGGTAATCAGAGTCCTTGGGGCGAAGCAGAGAGAGAGAGTCCAAATCCAGGCAGAGGTTGTCAACAGAGAATCCAAAGGCAAAGAACAAACTAGAACAAACACGACTGAAAAACAGGAACCAGGTTTGACGATGTATGAACCGTGAACACATACAAACACTGAGGGGTTTTATACAGAGGTAACTAGGTCAGGGGGTGGAGCAAACAATCAAACACCAAGACAACTGACGAGTGGGCGGAGACATGAGTGAACACTGAGAAGAGTTCCTGAATGAAAGCAGACACAAAACACAAAGTTCGCAGGAGTGCCCTCCAGTGGCCAGCGCTGGCATCTCCAGCTGATCATGACAGGTACTACCCACCCAAAACTCCTAATATCACATTTTTCTTACTCCCAACATGGTTCTAATACTTCTTTTACTGGACGACTTATGTTATGTCCTTATATACTGACCCAATAATTCAAAAATAATTGTATTCTCCTGAGTTCTAAGGGCATTTCCTCTGTCTCAATCTGTAATGCTGGAGTAGGGGTAGACCTTATAGATCCTGTTATTAACCTTAGTGAATTGAATTTTTGTATTAAATTTTTTTCCAATTCCTTCAACAAGTTGGTAGCAGCAGACTAAAATATACACCCATAATCAAGTACTGATCGTATTAATTCTCTATATATTCTTCTCAATGCCACCCTCTCAGCACCCCAGTCCTTACCCACAAAGCACCTTATAGAGTTCTGTACTTTCTTACATTTATCAATAATTTCTTCAACATGCACTCTAAACGAGGGCTTCTAATCAAAATATACATCTAAAAATGTAAAATACGAAATTTATATTTTGCCCTTATAGTTTTAATTTGATCTCCTTTTTAATCTTCCGTTTTGAGAAAATTACTCTTTTTGTTTTTTCCACAGAAACCACAGAAACACTAAACCCGCACTGATATTGTCATGAGTATTCAGCTGGAGTTCCCTCGGGTTCCGCCAGAGGGCACTCCAATCAACACTCTCTCAGACTGTTATACGGACTCAATTTCCCACAATACACCACTTTCTCACAGCTGCTGGTCATTACCCACGCCCACACACTCGTTAGCTTCAGCATAAAAGGCAGGTTTCCCAATCAATGAATTGTGAGTTTTACAAGTCCTGGTTGAAGAGGTGCCACTAGATAATGGTTAATTACTGGGCTAATCTCCAGGGACATAAAGATGAACATCCTACGAAAGTGGTTTTAAAGAATTTTTGGGAACAAAATGTAAGATGTAAAACAAGTTTTGGGTGGTGTAGTAACATTTAAGCATAAGAATTGCGGATTAAAAATATTAAAATGAGTCTTACAGTTGTTATTCAGGATTATGAACCATGGGTCTATATAACACCTCAAGTAGATCTGTATCTGTTGGAGGTTTAAAGAAAAGAAAGAGAAGTTGACTTTATATCTGCTTTTTCAGAATATACCAGTATAGTCTGATACCCTCAACATGTGCAAATATATACAGACGGATCAAAAGATCCAGAAAGTCAAACAACTGGTGTCGGTCTTTTAGCCCAAATTAATGGTAATCAGTGGATTAATTAAGTAAAGAGAACATCAAATTATTTGGCGGTGTATACTGTAGAAATGATAGGAATTCTTTTGGCATTACAGTGGGTAGAGGGAAAAAACCTTGACAAGGTTTTAATTTAAAAAAAACTTGAGATCTTTTAAATCTAGTCATCAAGATATTCTTTTTAATGTACTGCATATATATTCAAGAATTGTTCAAAATGACACGTCAATCTGTTTTATGTGGGTTCCAGCACACGTAGGAAAAAGGGGAAATGAAGAAGTGGATAAATTAGCAAAACAAGCTTTACAGAAAGAAACAATAGAGTTACAAGTGCCATTAAGTAAATCAGAGATTAAGGTTTTAATATGGAGTAAATTCATGAAGAGTGGCAAGTTAAGTGGAATAATGAAATAAAGGGTAGATTCATTTACAGTTTAATAAACAAGGTAAATCAAAACATAAAGTGTATAGGTAAGTCAAGGAAAGAGGTTATTTTCAACATATTAATATTAGGGCACTCAAATTTAAATAGCACACTTAAAATAATGGGGAAACACCGAAATGAAAATGAAGTGAAAAATATATATAGCATAGCAAAAAAAAAAAATATATATATATATATATGTAGCAAAAAAGAGAGATAGTAGTTGTGTTAGTGATGTCTGATTCACGAATGTGTAACTTAGTTACATTTCTAACACACAAAACAGAATTCAAGTACTGTGTATTTTACAATATTTTTATTTTTTTATACTTCCAAATGCGTTTAATTTTAATTTGTAGAAATAATTATCTTTTTCCAACTCTCAGTCTCATACAGTATCTATATGCTCCAGCAAGACTGGCAGACCACTGAATTGCTTTATCCCTGCACAAAGCTGCTGACAACACAGGCATGATTAATCAGATGTGTTCCACTCACACTTTGAGACAGCCATCCTGTAAAAACAAAATGAGATCCATATAATCTCCCTAAGAGGCCATTTTCTCCACTTCCAGGGCTCGTCATTGTTTTATGCTCTCTACCTCTATGGTAAGCGAAAATTTAATTGACAGTCACAAAGGGCTAAGGACAGCGGGAACAAAGGATTACCTGAAATTTCTATTTCATCTTTCCTCATTTAACCATATAACCTCACAGAGTTTAAATGTATTTTGCTACGAGTGCATTATGTTTTTAAGAGCTTCTAAGGCTATATGAAATTATTTTTGTTTTTTGGATTCAGACAGTTATTTTATTACAGTTAACATTTTACTTTTTTAAAACATTACATTTTTGACAATTTGTTGAGCTGAGTTTTAAGTAGATAGTTTTTTTCTTTGTTGAGGATAATGAACCCTTTTTTCATTAATCGTCATTTTGCTTTTTTTTTTTTCTTTGCTTCAGGCCACATAGATTTGTATAAACCTTGGCTTGTGAAAAACAAGTTATTTTTATGGTGCCCAGAATGTTTAAAAATCATCAATTCCAAAAAGAAGAGACACTGTAACAAAAGTGGCATTGAAATATTTATAGATGACCTTCCTTTTTCAAATGCATGGTGGCATCTATGTTAGAGAGTGACATTTTCCTGAGAAGGGTGATGACAGTCATTTTATTCTTAGAAAACAGCTTTTCCAATACAAACTGACTGCCCTCATCACCTTGAACATCCACAGTTTATTTGTGACAACATTGTTTAACCCTTTGGGCTCTTCTTTTTCTTCTTCTTACTATTATTTAAAGTTTTTCTATTTCAGAGGAAATAGGCTAAAATGAATGAAACCATTTACATTCAGTACATGCATTCATATTCTGGAATATGAAGGATTACTGGATAAAGCAGGCCAGGTGACCATGATTTTGACTTAATTGAATAATCACCATTCTAAGTTCTTAAACTGTAATTGTGCAGAGGATTCGTCCGGTTCATGTGGTCTGGTAGCAATGGTCAAAGTGACAAGGTCTTCTGAGGGAGATCATAGTGGATGTGAAGGTCTATTATGCAATAAGACATCGCTCAAATATGGAGGTGTTAAACCATTCAAGGCTTTATAGGTAATTAACAAGTTTTAATGTTCAATAGGTAGCTAATGCAGTGTTGATAGAACCAAGCTAATATGGTCATACTTTTTGGTTCTAGTAACTCTTAACTCCTGCATTTTGAACCAGCTGGAGAGCATAACAATAATCTAAACAATAACCAGTAGAACCAATTATGCATAACACTAATCTAACATTGTTGGTCGCTCCTCATGGTTATCACACAGTTGAAGCAGAGCTATAAGCCTACACACAAAAAGAGATAAAACCATGGCAAGACAGCATGTTAATTGGACGAAAGCGTCAGATTTAAGGCTGATCCAACATACTTTAAACATTGAAATGTAAATCTCAACCAAAATTATGGTTTGGATGAAAACTCAACATGGTATCAATCTTACCTTCGCTCATCTATGCTCATCAATTATTATTATTTACCTCTACTGTAATTGGAACTCTGCATAGACAGTTGAAATTCAATTCACTATATCACAAATGAGTGACAGTCAGAAATGTAGCCAATCCATCAGTTCAAGCATGAACAAGTCACACGTGGTCCTGGACATGCTGTGTGGTAATACACAGAAGTACAGACTGCATGTAAATTAACAATAAGCCCACATACTGTAGAGATGTAACTCGCTGACACAGAGAAAATGACAGCCGCATCCTGATAAAATACACAGAGGTACATTTTGCCCTTGCAAAATGTGCTCAGCGACACAGAAGCTGACTCTAAACCGCTAAGAATGAATTCATAATTCCCTGTATTTCAATGATGAGACGTACTTGTGTTTCCAACAAGACAATGTATGGTATTTTAATTATGTTCTGCCATCCTTAACCTTTCCTGGAGACAATTTTCAACTCATTTGATTAAAAAAACATTTAATTGGGATAGATATACATTAGTTTGTTTTCTTTCTCCTTTACATTGAGGTTAACTTTAAATTCTGCCAGCAATGGCATTGGTAAGACTTTCTAGTGAAGGAGAAAGGTGATATAGGTTTATGGATGCAAAGAGCTTGTGATTTAAATCCCAGTCCCATTAATAACATAAAACCCTCCAAAGACACCTGTGCACATAACTCAAGAGACGGTGCAATGAGATTTAAATTGAAGGAGATAGAAGACATATTCATTGAGTTGTTGTTTATCTTGGTTGTCCTTGACTTAATTTGTCTATCAGTATTCAAAAGACATTTTTCACCCACGTGATATCAAGTGATGATCTGTAAAGTCGAACAAATGCAATAGTTACAAGGCCATTTGCTGGAACCTGCAGTATTGTCACAAACTTACTGTGGACTTACACAGATGTATCGAGAAGATCCTCGCTATAAAAGGAACAATGTAAAAGGAAAACCTTTGCACAGCAAAAACCAACAGTTTAGGGCATGTCAGCAAAAAGCTGTGTGTTCGTGATCAGTGTTAATTACTTGGCTAATTTGACCTCCCTCTGTAGCTTTGAACTCGCAGCAGTGAACCTGCCCTGATGTAGTTTATACTGTAAATTCATCACAAAGTAAACATTCCCTTGAAGAGACACTTGGAGGATATACACTAGTTCATGTTGATTATGAATGTGTTTGGAATAAAAAATTAAAAGAATAGTAAAATGAAAATTCTGTTTAGTTACCTTAATGCGGTTACTGTAACAAACTATCTGAATCCGTCAGATCCCTATGCAATGCTTTATTCCAAAACGATATCAGGCAAAAGGTATAATCCACAGCAGACGGGTTTGGCAAAGACAATCCAGCAGAGTGGTCAGTAAACAGGCTCAAATCAATAAGTCAGGCAGCAGTAATCACAGTCGGGGAAAACAGTCCAGGGTCATATACAGAGAAGTAAACATGGAAGGAAACTCTCAGAAATATCACCATGGGGCAGATAAGACTTCGCACTGAACAGAGAAAAGTCGGGCCTTAAAAAAAAGGCGCTATAATGCGGAATACTTGGCGCGAATAAGCCGAGGTACGTGGGGTAATAAGGGTGTTGGAAGCCCAGTATGCACTGGAAGGGGGTTAGGTTGGTGGATGGTTTCCTCAGGGAGTTCTGGGCGTCTTCTGCCCAAAGAAGATAGTCACTTCAATCCTGCTGGTAGTTATGGCAGTAGACCCGTAGGGATCGAGTCAGTTCTTGGTTCAGTTTCTCAACCTGGCCGTTGGACTGTGGATGATACCCGGAGGTTAAGCTCACATTGATGTTCAGCTGTGTGCAAAAGGCCTTCCAGACTCGATAGGTGAACTGAGGCCCGTGACCGGACACGATGTCCTCAGGTAATCCGTAAAACGTAACACTTCATTCATGAGGGACTGAGATGTCTCCCATGCAGTAGGGAGTTTAGGCAACGGGATGAGGCGGCAGGCTTTGGAGAATCTATCTATGATAGACAGGATGGTGGTGTTCTGGTGGGATGGAGGTAGGTCCGTTACAAAGTCAACAGCAATATGGGACCAAGATCTCTGTGGTATAGGTAGGGGTTGTAGCAATCCCGCGGGCCGCTGATGAGATGACTTTGTTTTATTGCATGTGGCACAGTTCTTGACAAATGCGGTAACTTCCTGAGACAGGGCTGGCCACCAGAAGCGATTAGTGACAAGCTCAGTGGTGGCCTGAATATCAGGATGACCTATACTGGAGTTATCGTGAATCATATGGAGACGGTAGCGGAGGGTCTTTGGGACATACACTAATCCAGGTGGGCAACTGGAAGGAGCTGGGTCGTTTCTCTGAGCGTCGTTTATCTCTGACATGATGTCCCATTGGACGGGAGAGACAATAAGGGCGGGATGGATGACAGGTGCACATAGTGTGTCTTGCAGGGGAAGATCAAATTGGCAAAACAGAGCATCAGCCTTGCCGTTTTTGGAACCAGGCCTATAGGTGATTCTGAAGAAAAGCGTGCAAAGAATAACGACCACCGTGGCTGGCGAGAGTTGAGGCATTTGGCCGTTCTTACATACTCCAAGTTCCTGTGATCTGTGAGAACGAGGAAGGGAGTGACTGCCCCCTCCAGCCAGTGTCTCCATTCCTCTAGGGCTGCATTCATAGCCAAAAGTTATTTTTCCCCGACTTCATAATTACATTCCCCCTGGCTCAGTTTACATGAAAAGAAGGTGCAGGGGTGGAGCTTGGGAGTTTCTTATTAGTTGATGTCTTTTGAAGGTTCATTTATGCTGGGGCACATGTGACTGCCATAGTCAATTGCACTGGGGGGTTTTTTTGTACACATTTGTCTTTGTATTCAGACACAGAGCACAGAGTTTAGATATCCCTTCAGCAGCTCACATACTGTATAATTTCATTAGGAACGTGAGGTTACATAACTGAGATGTTTTATGGCTTCATCCAGCTAGCTTTGAGTTCATTTATCAGCTAGTTTAATCACAAATTTCACTAAATAATTTTTACCAGACACAGTATATGCCTTTAATATTTATTAACAGTTAGGTCCATATATATTTGGACACTGACACAATTTCATAATCTTGGCTGTCACCAGAATATCCTACTTGTATGTCAAAGAAATTTGTTTGTACTATGAAGCATTGTCCAATTAACTTTGTTGCATTTGGCAGACAATATACACTTCAAAATTCATCAAATAAACTTTTCTTAAACAATTCTTAAAAATTGCAATAAAAAGAATTAATGTATAATATTGAATACATGGGTATGTTATAACTCTGTAGCTAACGTGTAATACTTGAAAAGAAAAGCAAAATAGAGTATTAAAACAAATGTTAACAGATTGCGAAAAGCCCTTTTTATTAGTTTTTTCTATGCTTTGTCCATAGACAGAATTAGATTTATGTGTCTTGGCAAGACACAAATGGTAATTCAGAGAGCTGCACTGAGACTCGTCCTGTACAGTTCACCACCGCCAGTAAGCACATTAGCGACCAGTAGGAAAGCATTGATCTGTTTCTCTGAATAGAGGAGACCTGGAGAATAGAGAAGGGCAAAAGGTATGCAAATAAGAGAGAGAAAGAGACTGAAAGATTTAGTCCACTGAAAGTGCTTTATTTTACAGGCATAATACTTTAAAAGCGCATAGGTGTGAGGGGAAGGAGAACTAAACAAAGTGGCTTTAGCTGAAGTAACTAACACTATTGACTTTAACAGCTCATTGAAGTCAGATGGAGTGAAAGTGGCACATTTTTTATGTCTTCCACATTGAAAGGTCCCAGGAGACTTTACTGGTAGAATTGATTCATTCAAGAATGGATTATTCCTGGTTTGCCTGAACCACCTCATCTTCTTGCCTGTTGTGTGATCCAATAATCAAATTTATGTCCCCATGCTGGAGAATCGATTTCCATTATTAAAGAGGAGTTAAAGGAACGGTGTTATACTATCCCATCATGTAACATTCAACACTTAAATATTAAGTAAATATTATATTATTTTGTACTTTTATACTGCAAATCATCTACCATCAGTCAATGATGTGTGACCTTACTGCATCAGCATTTTCTTGTAAATTGTAAATACTTTCTGCTGCTTCACATTGATGTTCATTTTGCCATACAGGAATACCTTAGTTCACTTACATCAAATTAAATTTTATTTACAAAGCATTTTAAATTAAAAGGAAAAGGTTTTCAAAGGAAGCAGTTTCTGCATTATATTTAATATACACACACACACACACACAACAACAAAATTGCCTATTATGGTTAATTTTTGTTTTTTTATGACATTTTTCAGTGTGATTTCACATTTCATTTCAATCCATATGTTCACTATATAAAATGATTACCTGCTGCAACATCCTTGCAATACTTTCCAGAGTGTCTCTTTCCAGACAAAGGATGATGACTAGGCTATCAAGGTAATACTGCAAGTAATGATCATCTCCACTACAGGAGGTCCTGTGAAGCTCCAAGTAATTTTCAAGGGATCTAGAGGAAGATGGGCTTGTTGATAAGGTGCCATAACCAGAAGTCTTAACCATCTCTGTGTTATATACAGAGGGGACTTTACAGATAAGTGGCATCCCAGATGATCTCTCTCATATAGGCCACCATGATTACTTCAGCCTCTCAATGGACATGCCGACACCTAATCCCAACTTCATGGCCGTGGATTAGATGTTGTCAGACCTGTATGAAAAATGAGGCTCCAAAACAGAGCCGGTTCACTCTCTATGGAGAAGGTTTATACAATACGTGAGATGAGAGAGGAACTTGGGGCTGACGTCCCTGGAGTGTTTGTACTCTGATCAGCTCTGTGAAACACATGTGTCCATATAGACTCATAGGAATCCATGTAGGAACTCAGTCTCCATGGCAAAACGTTAGAGGGTAGATCGATAGCAGTCCAGTGAAATCACCTTAGAATGGTTGTCAGTGGCGGTAACCCACTTAAAATACACAGCAGGGGAAGCAAGAGCTCTGGACACACTCAATTTCTACTTTAACAGCCGATATGTTTCCAAAAGCCTGGGAGGCCTATGGTGAGTCTCTTTATTGAATGTCTGCTGACAAGATATCCAAAACACCTTTTGATCCTGGATAATTATTTGTAATCAATAAAAAAAATAGCAACAACAAAATAAAAAGGAAGGAAAAGAAAAAAAGATATGTGTTACCAAGCTCCTGATAAATAACATGTATTTATGCATTTATTTATTTATAATCCTATCCTACACAATTCTTATTTATAGACAGGTATACATAGACAGGTAAGAGCTTAAATAGGTTAGAATTTATAGTTTATAAATTGTTACGAGTCAACATACTTGGCTCATTTTCAGGCAGACAAGGACAATTCATTGATTTGTTAGCTTGAGATTTGCTCCAAGCAGACCACTGAATTAGTTTTGAAGAGGGTCTAGTAATGTTTTTTCTTTCTTTTCTTCCTTTTTTGTTTTTTTTAGGAATATATATACTTTTTCTGTATGTGGAAAGGTAGAATGAAGTAAAATTTTGCCCAAGTTAAAATACTAATACAGATAATTGAAAAATAAATGCCTACTTCCACAAAAGAAGTTTTTTTCATTATATTTCTTTTTTTCTTTTTCTTTTTCTTTTACAAGCATCAAACACTGACTGCAAGCCTAAGCTTCACAAAAATTGTAAACTGTTTCTTAAAATCTGATTGATTAATCACAATGTTGATCCAGGGACATGTTGCACTTGGCAAAATCAGGTTAGCGAGCAACTTATATCTTAATAAAAGTCAGACATAAATAATAGTCAGACTACTGAGTGTTAAAAGATCTGTCCAAGCAAAGATTTAGCACTTAGCAATGCTATTTTTTAACTATTTAATTAATTATTTAACAATTCATAATATAGATAGTATCACAGTATTAACAAAGGTGGGTGCTTTTGCGAAATAATTTAAATAAAAAGTGTGCGTGTTCTTTCTTTGTTCTCTCTGTAACTGTTTTTAGAAACGCATCACTAAAATGAACTGAAACATGACACACATACTGTACATGAGACATACATCTATAGAAAGCTTGAAGTGTCTACTCTCATGTTAAAAACAAACATGGTTTGATAAAGTAATCAGTATGAAACCAACACTATGTCTAGTTTCTCAGTCTGATCTAATTATTTTTAAGCTACTTTGGCTTTGTTTTTACAATCGTCCACGTGAGACATGTAAATGCCCACATCAGCTCGCGTGCGAGGAGTCATCTATTCATGTTGACTACTACAGCATTTACTTCAGAAAAAAGACGTGCTATCAGAAAAAGACTGCTGAAAGGATTTACAGATGAATTTACCTCAAGATGAGGCGTGCAAGCTGGCCCAGCCATGGAGAGATCATGAATGAATGAATGAATGAATGACGCATTTATATAGCGCTTTACTGTGTATTGCCATACACCCAAAGCGCTTTACA